>JAXCLQ010034884.1:14221-24350 GCA_035584115.1 Cedrela odorata | reverse complement strand
ATTTCGCAGATTATAATCTTATCTAGGCTCCCCAGCAGCGGTTGTGCGCCCGGAAATCCATTTCGTGCGTCGCACTTCCGCTGCGTCAAAAACAGAGCACGTTTGTGTTTACTGTTCTGTTCATTTTTATCCTTTATCTATATATACCGAAGCCCCCTATAGTTCTCATTGGTTTTCTCTCTCTAAAAATAAAAATTGTCTTCTCTCTCACACTAAAAAAAACGTTTCTCTCTCCCTTCCCTCTCATTTCTCTTGATTTTTCAAATTTCTTCCAATTATCTTGCAAACTTCTGTCACCAAATGACTTTCTAACCTCTTATCTTTGCATTGATACCACATTTGAACTTAGAAAGCAAGAAATGACGAGGAGCAAATTTAGGTTTCGGAGACAAATTAGGAATTTTCTATTTAAACGGTGATTCAAGGTTTCTAAGAGTTTAGACAAGTTACCGGTAAATCTAATAACTCATTATAAGCATGATTTTAAGATTTTCCGTATATTGAAATGTTAAGATTACTGTTTATCCAGAATTTCTGTTTAAATTCGCATAAGAAATCAAGAATTTATGTTAAATTTGGTGAATTAGAGATGTATGGATGGTATATGTGTTGAATATTGCTTGGAAATGTATATATTTGTTGTAAACGGAAATACGAGTTTCAGAATTTTAATGATTTCGCATGGAAATGGTTAATAATAATAAATTGGTATTGGATTAAGTATTGTGAAGGTTGTATGAGATAATATAAGTTTATTGAGCGTGTTTGATAGACAAATATGTGAATTATTATCGAATTCTAAGTGGATTTTAGTATTCGGTGTATATTAGGAGTTTAACGTGTAAATGTGAAATTTGAAATAATAATAACCATGGGATTTCATTTGTTAGAATTTGGTTAAATGGCATCAGTTATTAAGTCTCGTAAATGTGTCCTGTGTCAGCGAAGAACATTTAGCCACGTTTTTTATGAACATTCCATTTTTAAGCATATAAGTATAATTATTTAGAAACGAGGAATTTATTTAAGATATGTATGTATGATACTAGGTTTCTAAAACTCGAGTGAAGTGTCAAGAGGACAAATAGTGGGAGTAATTATCCTCTCCTTACAATGAGTGGATTTATACATACATAATTATGAAAATAAAAATGCATGTGATATTTATATGTACGCATATGTGTTAAATTGTTAACAAGAGAATGTTTATTATTGTTTTATACTAATATTGGGATGTAACATTTTTTATGGTCTGCTATTGATAAAATTGTTTAGATATACATACTAAAATGGCCAGGAGGCTGGAAATTGATTTATAAATTTTATAATCTATGTTTAAGAATGAAATAATCAGAAAGGCCGAGTTTGATCTAAATGAATTGAAATCATTAATTTATAAATAATTTGTTTTAAGCATATATAAATGTGATGAGGCCATTAAGGCTGGTTAATGATATATGGCCAGTGGGCCAAGTTATTTACTGTACATACAAGGAGGTAACCTATGGACAGACCTATGAGAAGCCACATAGATGAGTGGGCAGCAGTGGAGCTGTATAAGGTAGATTCAATCATGGTAAGCCCACTGTGTACCGAGCACAGATGTGCTGATTTAGAGACCCTATGGAAAGTCCTAGCAACTTTATAGAGATCTCATAGATTTGATGAATAATGACGACAGTCACTTTATCACCAAGTGACTACTTGGATCAATATCACTAAGACGGGCTATATGTTTTCAAATATATATATTTTACAAAGAAATGAACGATTTTGTAAAGCATGACAAATGATTTAAGGTTTTTTGTTTATAAAGATTGCATTGCATATGAATGTTATGCATAACAAGCTCACTGATGGATTTCGACGTTACTTCGGCCAGGGTAGTGGTCGAGAAAGTATGACCAGCTTGATTTGGCTGATTTAAATGAATACAAACCATCTTTACATTGTTTTCAATTACTTGTTGAACATGAAACGTACGTATATATGTATTTGAGCATATTAATAATGAAATCTCAATATCATGGTTTAAAAAGTGTGTGCATGGATATATATAAACTTATGTATGTATTTACTCATTGAATATTATTGTATACTCACCCCTCACAATTTCAGTTTTCAGATTAGGTACGTTAAATCTCGTAGAGTTAGTGGTAGTAGTAGAGAACCTATGGCGTATTGTGTAAGTTTTCCTCTTGACTCATTATGTACTTGGGTCCAGTGAATGTGCTTGTTTGTTAATATATTTTTATTTGGAAAAATTATTAAATACTTGTAAAGTAAATAATTTTATAAATGTTTATGTTTTGTTCAACCCGAATGGAAAATGATTTCCATAATGTTATTTTTATTAATGAATATTTATTGTGGATGAATTGATCATAGAGATCAATTCTTTAATTGTGATCCCATAAATGAGATTTATTGTTTATAAACTATTTTCATGATAAAATGGGTTGGCACCAAAATCTTACAGACTTTTTTGATACAGTCCGGTATAGAGGATATATCAAGGTTTGTGGTGATTGTCACGGGTAAATCCCAAGTTCTGAGTATGACAATGCATGTATACATGTCTAGATCTGTAGAAGGCCTTTCCACATGTCAGTGAGACGAACATCGTTTCCTCGTGGTGGTTGCGCACACAAGAATTGATGCCGTGCATCGCGCTTCTGCTACGATATTCAGAACTTTTCAACAAGAATATCACACAAACGATTAGGGCAAAAAAAAATTATTTTCTATAGATAAATGTGTTAATTATTCTTTTCTTGTAAAATGTGCGAGGAAATTAGGAATTAATGATTTTTTTAAAAGGTAAATTGCGCATGAATATTAAGAGGGAGTTACAACTGATACAAGTATAATATATGCACGAAAATTGCGAATACGTGCACATAAAATGAGTATTTGAAATGCATAAAAAGTTAGGAATACGTCCACTTTTACTTACGATTCCATTATAGCAATTGTGCCCTTTAGTTGTTATATTATAATTTTATTCGCATGTAGAAACTGTTTATAATTACTATTTTTTAATCTAATTTTAAAAATAATACTCACTTTTATTTATTTATTTTTAATTATTACAATAAACAATTTAAATCTCAAATTGATTGGTTTCAACCACCTAAATATCGTGCTTCCTCTTCCTTGCTAGCGGTACTTATAAAGAGATGAAAATCGCAAGCCTATTAGTTAATATTCACTAATTATTCATACGTTTTATATTTGACAAGTAGTGGTTTTATTTCATAAAAGTTATAAATTAAAAATTATAATATGTCAATTTTAATTATATTCGTAAAAAAAATAAAAATAAATTATATATGTTGATTTGTATAAATAAAAGAGATTTTTTTTATATATATTTATGGAGTAATGGACACTTATTTATTTTCTTTTTTCTTTTTTTTTTCTTAACTGAAATTATATAACCTTTTGGTTTCAATATTCTGATTGAAATTTCCAGAAAATATCATATAATTATTGGGTAAACAACAATTTAATTATTAAGGTTTTTTCAATTGATTTTTTTTTGTTTTAATAATTTTAAAAATACTTACTAAAATCTTAATCTATTAGTTGCACACTTTAGGTTATTATTATTACTTTTTATCAATCACATAATCCTTCTAGCATATGAACTAATAAAAGGGAATTTTCGCTATATATAAAAATACACACATATATATTTAAATATTTAAATTGTATTGTATTACAACTTTCATGCGACCTTAATTATTAATCATAACTTTAAGCTTAGACTTTGTGTCAACTCAAAATATTTTTACCCAATTGAGTGAACTAACGCCTTTTGTCTGTTTTTTTTTTTTTTTTTGTTTAATATTTATCAATCAATCAGGTGTTTGTGTTTCACAATTAGTGATATTATTAGAGTTATTTTGTCATTATATCTAGAGTAAGCGATAAAATTAATACAAATAAATAAATTATATTTTCATTTATAAAAAAAAACATACAAATTTTTTTAAAAAAACCAACTATTTATTAATTCTTTTTAAATATTGACATTTTGCTATTTTTGTTTTTAAAAAAATTACAGTAACTATTTTAAATATATTTTGGTCTGAACTAAAAATTTATTTAATTTCTCTAACACTCTTAATTAAATTTGAAAAAATGTGAATGACCAACGGTGTTGGAGTTTTTTTTTTATAAAATGTTTCTTTTATTGAAAGATTAGTTGTAACACTCATAATTTTTTTTGTAGAATACATAGCTATAATTGTAAATATACTTGTTAGAATATTAAGAGATAGAATTTTAATAAATAATATAAAGTAAATTTATAAAGATATTTTTTTAATTTTAAAAAATGTAGTAGACATGAAGGGTAGAAATGAAAATTTTATTATTAATAAGGTCATTTTTGAAATTTTAAATTATAAAGTAAAATAAAATTAAGTGGGCTAACAATATAATATATACATATATATATATATATATATATGTATGTATTAGGCTTAATTTAATTAGTTAGGCGCAAATCCCATTTGTTATATCCAAGCCCAATTGTTTAAGCTCAAGCCCAAATTTATATTATTTAATTAATAAATTAAAATAAATAAATAAATAAAATACTAAGTTTTGTCTAAAATTCTTTACAGAATCCTAACCATCCATTTGCTTTAATCTAAATCATCCACTTGGCACAATTCTAGGCTTGTTTGATAAGATAGATAAGGATGAACATAAAGGCTAAGTTAGTGGAAAATGAAGTGGGTAAATGTGGTCCCTTTGATTAATTGAATTAATTTAAGCCATCTATGTGTTTTAAGAAATTAGAATTAATTAATAATTGATAAAAATTGGGTGAAAAAATGAGAGCCATTGAATTTGGGTTGAAATAATCCAAGTCATTCATGTATTTTAAGCAATTATACTTAAACAAATTTGATGTTTTCAATTTGAGAAGTAAGGATACAAACAAGGCAAATTGAGAGGCGAAGAAAAGAGGAAAGAAAGAAAGGAAGAGAAAGAAGAGAGAAAAGAAGGAAAATTGGTAAATTCATTTTAATTAGAATTGTAGTATTTTAGTGTAATATGCTTAATGATTGAATTAATTGTAATAGAAAATTAGAGTTCTTTTAATTAGACTTTTATTAGATTGGTGTAGCATGCTTAGTGAGTTGAAATTAATTGTAGTAGAATTTATATTACTCATGTTAAATTATGATTAGGAGATTTGAATTGGATACGGCTTTAAATTGTATATGATATTGGAATTAGAATATGTGTAAGTCATGGGTATAGTTGTAGTAGAAATCAAAGATGAGTAAATTCATGTTTCAATGCCCAATTGTAGTAGGAAAATTTTATATAAATAAATTCATGTCAGTAGTGCTAATTGTAGTAGGAAATTAAATGTGGCCAAAAATGCATGTTATTAATGTTAATATATAATAAGGAGAACTAGAGATAGATAAGACCATATTAGTGATGTTAATTTTGTAGTTAGGAAATTATGAATTTATATTGTGTTAATGTGTATATAGTGTTTAAATGAGAAATGGATATTGTGTTAGTTGGTGGAAAATTGAATGATGATGAGAAGAATGGAAGTGTAGTAATGATATAAATGTGTGTGTGTGTGTGTGTGTGTAAATAGATATTACTTGTGGATTTGAAATGACGTAATTGTGAATTAGAATTGAATCTCGATGATTTCAGTAGGTCGAGTTTGTATGCAATGATTGGAAGTGTTTAGAATTTAATAATGTGGGTATTGTCGGAAAATGAATTGGCGAAAAATAGCAACACTTGATGAATTCAGAAATTTTCTGCCAAATGTGTCTGTTTCTAAAAGTTATATATGTACAAGTATATAAATGTATAAAATGATAGAATGACGTTAATATAGTAATAAGTCTATGTTAGGAATTCATAAAGTGTCTAGTTTGAAAATGTAAATACTGTAAGAATATAACGACAAGTATAAATGTGTGACTGAAATAGATTGTGTTAATTTATTTTAGGTATGCAACATTAATATAAGAACATACTTGTGAAGAGTGAAAACAAAAGTAAGTAGATCATGTATGCATTTTAATGTTTTGAAACTTTGCGATATTCAATATTATGATGAAAAATATGATCTTAATGTTTGAGACACCAATGCGATCTTATGAAATGAATAGTGAAATGTTTGTGAATTTGAATGTTTACGCCGATATCGCATTTACAAAATAGTTATGAAATGTTGTCGATGTGTGAAATATTTGAATAAAATACATGTTATGGCTTAGTCATTGGTACGTTATTCTGATTTAGCAGGGTGTCGTGTTGAATACAAGGCTTGCAAGCTAGTAAGAATTTTATTTAACACATCATGCGCATTTCTGTTATATGAATATAAAAATGACCGCTATATGCGGAACATGTAATTACGTTCTAAAACCGGGTCACCGTGGGTGCAAGTGACACTAACTGACTGAGCTATTTTGAACATATTTGTATTATGAATAAATTCTATGTGTTTGGAAAAGTTTGAAAATGCTTTAATTGTTTAAATTTTATATTATGTTATGCATCGACATACAAAAACATGCTGATATACTTACTGTGATTTGTATCTCACACTTTATTGAAAAATTTTATTTTTCAAATAATAGCACATAAAGGTGACAAGAGACGCAAACTAGGTTATTAGGCGTATATTGAAGTTTTTGAGTATATGTAATTTGTAGGTGAATGGAATAGTGAGTCCATCATACTCTGTTTTCATGAACAGCAGAAGCGTGACGCACAAAATTGACTTTTAGGCGCGCAACTGCTGCAGGGGAGCCATGACCATCTTCATAGACCTGCGAAATAGGCCCCATATTGATTTAGACATGCATACATGCATGTTTTGGCTTTCAAAATTATTTTCAAATTCAAAATAGAGATGAGATGTCTCACCTTTAATTCTACAATTCGAGACAGCAACAAACTTGCTTCCTCAGGTGATCCACTCTTTAGAGTGATAATGCCGGTTCTAGCTTGTTTAAGATCTTCTAGTTTCGGTTTAAGTTTCAATAAGTTCACTAAGCTTTCTCTCTCTAGATGCTCTCTTCTCTCTCTACGGTTTTTGCTTTAATTCACAACCCAAATTTGCTTATTTCTTCTATCTTTACTTTAGTTCACAACTAAACACATCAAAACTTGCTTCACCAAGCAATCTCATAGTTGAAGAATAATAAACTCTTTGTTTTTCAAATATAGAGAAGAAGAAAACACTTGCTGTTTTTTAAAAAAATTGAAACTAAATGTACATAATGCATATTGTTGGCTTCTTTTATACACTTAACTATTAAGTGTTTTGATTTCAAAATCTATTTAAAGTCCACCGACTCCATCTATGCAATCAACCGACTTGCATTTTAACAAATGATCAAAATGAAATCAATGCAAAACGTGAGTCATGGTTAAGTTGGCGAAGTGCATTGATTACTGTTAATCAAATGCATATATTACAATAATACACATATACATTAATATATTATTAATATAATATATACACATTAATCAAATTGCCATATATATACATATATTAAAATGAGAGAGAGAGAGAGAGAGGGAGAGAGAGAGAATTACATATATATATATACACATTACTTTTATATATATATATATTTATATATACATATATTAATAAATATCTTACATATATACATATATATATATATATATCATTACTTTAATAACATATATATATATCAATAATACATTTTAGATATTTATTATTATATTAATATAATTGATATTTATATTTTATAATTACATTAATCATATTAAATGTAATATCCATATATCAATATTATAATACCTGTAAATCAAATTTACGGTATCCAATAATTAAATCAAAATATTTTCTACGCTTACGTGTACTAGCGCATCAGAGCCGAAAAATATATTCTTTACAATAAAGAATCAAATTGCTATCCGATCAATATCTGTACAATATCATTAACCAATTAATGATTATTGCATAATAGCAATAACCATTATCATCAAGTAACCGACTATGTGTGTGACTCTTTAGGTTCACTATGAACTGGACATAGGTAATCACGAACTCCTTCTTATCACTTTAGTACAACTCTTTGTAACCAAAGTTTCCAATTATTATGCGCAACCTCTAGCAAGATGCCACAACCCCCAGACATTAATGAATCCATATAATCATACGTTCTTGTAGTAAAGTCTCTTTGCTGTCTATTCTATATTGAGTGCAAGTCATGGAATCGTCAAATCTTTAACTCAATCATAAAAACATGATCTCAAATCATATATGGGAATCATGTATCCAAAAACATCTTTCTAAAAACGTGTACTCTAACTAGAGATTTCATTTCCCATGTATGACATCCTCGCCTAGGATCTCAAGCTCTAATATCTGAGCTAGCAAATTTCATTTTACTCATCACCTGTCATCATACACTAAGAACACACTGCTAGCAAGCTTCTTTCACCAGGTGTGGCTAGCCCGGTGCTATATACACAAGTAAATGATGTGTCTCAATACGAAGGGCAACCTTGACTCCTTAGGTCAAAGGACTAATTGTACACTAGTACAACTATATAACGTATCATTAACTGTGGATAATTACCCATGTGATTCGTCACGCTTGGTCACGTTTAATAACACATTTTCCAACGTATTACTCATGTTTATACTCTTGTGACATGAGACTCATCACCCAACTATTAGCATCAAATACTAATATTTGACAGCATCAAACATGCCAGTCATACAATATCATACTCGCATATGACAATACCTCAATCGGGAACTAATTCATCTGTATTTAAATCAGACTTTGTACCCATATCTACAACTCCTTACAGATAGAGTCCTGACATCATAATACATTATGGGATCTCATTCTGCATTTTATATATAATATTAATATATTTATAGGCAACTGAATATGCAAAATGATATAAATGTCATTTTATTAATTGTAACCTAATTTACAATTAATTACATAGTTATATATATAAGGATGATATCTCTAAACCGTATAACACGATTGGTTTTAGGACATATCTTCCATAATAAGTTAACCAAGTGATAAGAAGTATATTATGTATAGACTTCTATGCATGGGATCTTTTAATAATTAAACTATATAGAATTTGTGCAATAAAAGAAATGTATTATATATTAAATGTGAGAACGGTGTTTGAGATTAAATGGATGTAAAATGAGTGTGATATTAACAATATATCTAACGTTTAAGTTGTATGTATTGTACCTAATGAAATTCATTTGACAACCAGGACATGAAATATTATTTTTCTAGATCTTAAATTGTTTGCTATAGCTCTTTCGGTTACAAATAACCCTTGACTTATTTTCTTGTAACTTTTAGCCGAAAGAAGTAGAGTTAGCCTGCCTTAAACGGTGACAACAATCAAATAATTTGAAAACAAATATTTCATATCCTCAATTTTTGTTTTTCAAACATGCAAAACATGTTAAATATTTTTGTTGTCATGGATAAAGGTGCAGCGACGTCGGCTCGGCTCCTTTTGTAACTACCGGCGCCTCAAATTTCTTTCAATTGAGACAACTGACAACCAGACAATTAGACGGCCCACCAACTAAAAGTGAATGTGTAATCTAGTCGAAGTAAAGATTAGTTACAAATAGAAATAACTGACCAAGACTAAGACTAAGACTAAGCTGGTAGGCGAAAGAAATATTCAAATATCTTCTAAACGATAATCTCCTTAAAAAGTAATTACTGTATATGTCTACAAGTTTTAAGAGTAAATTTAAATTCGATAGATATTGGATTATAAAATCTCTTGGATGTGTGGAAGGGGATTTATTAATTTTAATATAAAGAAAAAAGGAAAATTAAGTAGACGATTACTTTCCTTTGGATAACTAATTCAGTAATAACTTTTAATAAATTTTAGAAAAGTTTGTTACAATTGATAGACGGATATGCGTACTATTGGGTAATATAATAAACAAACAAACAATATAAAAGAGAAGTTTGAAAATCAACAAAGGAATATTAATTAATTAATGTATGTATGTATGTATGTATGTATGTATTATTTATGTACGGACCACATGGATGGATGGACGGATGGATGCATGCATGCA
>JAXCLQ010034884.1:0-14121 GCA_035584115.1 Cedrela odorata | reverse complement strand
GAATTTGAATACTTTTTTAAATATTTAAAATTTATACAGTCATGGTGATAATGTAATGTCCATTCGTAGTTTGAAAATAGTTCAAATAAATGTTTTCCTTTTCTTCCTCCCAAAAAAAAATAATTTAATATTAACTATATGTTCTAGTGATAGTCTTCTTCGTTCATTTTGATGTTATTTCACCTGAAACCATAGAAAGAGTTATGGGATAAAGTCGATGGTCCAGCGAAAATCTTTCGATATTTAAGTCAGAGTTTTTTTTTTATTTATATTGGAGAGAAAAAGCAAACAATGACAATTAAAATGTGTTGTAGGTTCTGCAGTGTAACGCAAGCTAACATAACCTCTCAAAGTCCTCTCTGATTACCTTTGATTACTTTTTTATATACTACATATGCTGCTTCTTGTTAGGTCTCTCAAACTTGTTAACATTCTATATAATTTAGAAATCATAATCCCAAACGTATTCAAATTCCGAGGATTACGAAAACTTAATATTATAAGCATCAGTATTTCAAAAATTGTAATATCTTGAGCGCTATTTATAGAATATATCTACTAGGCCATAGATCCTTATTATGGAAAAGTTTGGAAAGAACTTGAATATTTCAGAAATACGTAACCATTAAAAAGTCTCGAAAATCTTTTGCCTGGTATCTTCTTCATTAACTTCGAATGGTCTCGAATTTGATGGTATGCCTGAAACCTTTGTCATGTTATACCCGAAACCCTCATAGTCAGAGAAGGCTTCAGAATTTCACAACTAAGCTTGAGACCTTTTATTAAACTTGGGAGATCTCAATCCTTGCCGTACCTGAGGTCCTTGCTATTCTTTGGGCTTGAATTAACCTTGGATTTTGCCTATCCTTTGTAAAACTTTAACTCAGGTCTTATATCACCATTTTACTAGCCCAAAGCCTATTGGGCTTCATCCATGTCTCAAACCATTTCCCCAACATCAAGTCTCCTAGTTTTTAGTCAAAAAGTAATTGTTTGAAAAAAAAAACTAAAGGTTGTGATTTGAAAAGACTTGCAGACACACAAACTTTAAATGTTTAACTAGAATTTCGTAAGCCTTTATCCACGTGTCCACTGACCAGGCAACATAACTTCAGGTCATAAAAGATTTCTTTCGCCCTCATCATTGCTGCCTCCTTTTCGTATTTCGATGATTATCCCTTAATCTTCTATCCATCGTGGTTTTATCTAGTCTCTTCATCTTCTTATCACTTCAACGACTAGGGTTCCTCATTCTCTTAAATATCTCTTTTTTGTTCTTTTATTGTCTTCATTTGCATTTTCTTTTCTTGCAAACTGTTAATCCCCGATCCTGGGGTCCACCTGTGACAATCCCCACAGACCATTTTGATACATCTTCTATACCCATAATATATTAAAAGAGGCTGTAAGGTTTATCTGTAAATCTTAAAATCCTAAAAATAGTTTATATATAAAATTTTCATCCATGGGATTATCAACAACAAATAATTGATCTCTGTGATCAATTTATCCACAACATAATTAATTAATATAAATATCAATTTATGAAAATTATTTACATATGGGTTGAACAAAACTATAGTTCCTTACATAAACTTTTAGTTACAATACTTTACAGGCATCCCTAGAAAATACATATCCAAAAAATACATATCTAAAAATATACATATCCAGTGGACTTAAATGACACATGTAAGTCAAAAGTTGAAAAACCTACCAAGAGTATCGTATGCTCTCCACCGCTACTACAAACCTGGCTAGGACTAACATTTCTAACTTGAAAGCTATAATTGTGAGGAGTGAGTATACAACTATACTCAGTGAGTAAATACATACATACATCTATATACATACATGCACACGTATTTTTAAATTATGATATTGGGATTATTCTCAATATGTCATGCTCAACATACATACATACATTTCATGTATAATAAATGATAGTAAAACATATTGCGAGTTTGCCTTTAATTTAAACATTCAAAACAGGGTAGGCATACTTTCTCGACCGTTACCTTAGCCGAGGTAACGTCGAAAACCATCAATGAGCCTATTATGTATAAAACCATATGCAATGTATTTTTATAAAGTAGAAATTATTTCCTATGCATTGTGAAATCATTTATAAAACATGTCTTTATAAATTAATCACCCATCTCACTGATGTTGGCCCTGAGTAGTTACTTGGTGATAAAGTGACTGTCCTTGTCATATCCGTCAATTCCAAGATATCCCTATCAAGCCACCAGGACTTTCTATAGGATCTTTATAATAGCATTAACGTGCACGGCACACAGTGGGCTTACCATGGCTTTTCCCCTTTATATAACCCCACTGCAACTCTATTCACCTATGCGGCCTCTCATAAGTCCGTCCATAGGCTACCTCCCTGTATATACAGTAATAAATAAGCCCGAAGGCCATACCATAGTATACAACCTTAACAGTCTCATCACCAATATACATACACAAATAAAATAATTCATTTTAAATCAATATTTTCACATCACATAAGCAAATCAGGCCTCCGCAACTGTTCAGCATGTATATCAAAACAACATTTAAAACGCAAACCAATTATAAACATTTCCCAATATCATTATAAAGTACATGATAAACATTCATTGCAAGTTTCATTTTTAACATTTCAAATACCTGTTTAACACACAAGCGTACGTATAAATATCACATGCATTATATTTACATAATTGTGTATGTATAAATTTACTCACTACTTAGGGGAGGGTAACCACTCCCATTATGTGTCCTCACGCTCAGTCGGTTCTTCTCACGGATTTTCTAAACCTAATATCATACATACATATTTCTAATAAATTCAACGTGCCAAAACGACCATATTTTGATGCATTTAAATGACATGTTTATGGACAATGTGACTAATTATTCTTAATTGGCACATGACGCTTCACGAGACTAATCAAATGGGTTATTTATCCGATTTTTAAAAATTGAAATCCCATGGCTATTATCATTTTCAAATCTCGCATTATTGAACCAATTCTCAAATATTTAAAATTCACTTCTAGCCAATATCCAATATATAAATTTATAACAAAATACTACTACGAACTCAATTATTATCATACATCACAATTCTACGCTTTCTAGGTAGAATTAAACATAAATTTTTACATAAATAGTAAGCCTTAAATTTTTAATACTTCCAAAATAATAAAATCCAATCTATTATGGTTTAACAGGCATATCGTTGGTTTGTAGAAACTAGCAGGAACTTTAATTTGCTGTTTAAATGTAAAAATTCCAAATTGTAGTCAAAACCTAAATTTCGTCAAATGTCAATCTTGCCCTTGTTAGCCCACATTAAGTTCCAAATCGAAGAAAAAACTATGCGAATTCATTTGGTGGTAGAAATTTTGAAGAAAAATAAAAAATTGAAGAGAATTTGGGAGGAGAGAAAGTAACGGTTTTAGAGAGAAGGATGAGAGAATTTTTGTGTTTTAGAGAGAGTGAAGAATGAAGAGAACTTTTGAGAGCTGGTGTTTATATAGATAAATGGTGAAAAGACCAAAAAGCCCTTAAAATTTTTTAAAAATCCCAAAAAAAACCAAGATTTCATAGCAAACCGATCGACCGTTTGCTCATTCGTGCATTGACCCAACACTGCCGGTCGACTGTTTGCTCGACAATCAGCTACTAGCGATTGACTATTTTCTCCCAATCTATTAACCATCTTCATGTTGCCCAAAACCTAGCTATTGCCAGCGGACCAGTTCCTTAATCCAGTTGACCGGTTCCTTCCTTCTCAAAAACCATCTTCTATCAGTCAACCGATTCTCCTTTTCTTTGTTTTTTTATTCTTTTGGACAACCATTTTCTCACTCAACCAACTTATTCCATGTTTTTGTAGGTCCGAAATCGTCAATACTCATTCAATCTTTTCAAAGAACTCAAAATTTTTAAGCCGAGATCGCCGATTGCTTTAACATAGGGCATTATTCTGAAATCAAATATATATTAAATCCAACTTACTTGATTCATTTAATCCTCATACCATGAGTAAATTTAAGTCACATAGGCCTTAATTATGTGTCAACTAACTATACATATGCATGTTCAACATGAATGTAGTAAATTGACTATTCTACCATTCTTTTCAGATAACAGAGTTTAATACAAACTTTCTTTAGACTTGCCATTGCAGCGGATGAACTCAGAAAAAGAAAACTCTAGGTTTAATCCCTTTGTTGCCATTATTACTAAGAACGGCGATAAGTGACTCATAACGAAATGCTTAGGTTCTGCATTTCAACTTTAGTTCCGTCTTCATTCTAGATTGCAAGCTTCAAATTGCTTTATCAAGGCCGTTTTCATTTTAGACTATAGCTCTTTTCTCATTACTTTATTACCACCTTCGTTCTGGACTGTAACCCTCTTCTCACCGTACTAAGACTGCTTCTGTTTTGGACTATAACCGTCTTGTCGTTATAGATAGCCTTGCTAAGAAAAAGATTTTCTATGAGTTTTAGGTGATTGTTCTTTCTTCGAGTTACTTTTCTACTTCAACAAAATTGATAAGTTTTTATATTCTCCAAATTTTCTTTTTATCAATTTTTGGGTTTCTATTATTGAGATGAACATTGGATAGCTTTCTAGGGTTTTAGACTGTATTTGAATTTCCATGAGTTGTTGATGATCCTAGGCAGTTCTTAATAGTTTACTTTTCCCATCTTGTAAACAAAAATGAGTTCTGTTTCAAGTGATAACGAGACTGCTTCTAAGGGAAATAATTATAAGGAAGAATTGGTCACTGTTTCTACTCCCTCTTTTATTCTTGAGGTAAAGGAACATATGACAACTTTTGAAGTAGACTGGTTCCCTTACACCATCACAGAATCCTTTGATAGTTAACATTGGTATGACCTTTTTTGTAGTAGGAGAGATGGTCCCAAAGAAGCTAGTGAACAACCCTTTGGACACCTTAAGGAAAATAGCTAAGGGCAAGAAAGCCGAAAAGGCTCTTTAGTAAAGATGGCAAAAATACCCAAACCTGGCTCGGCCCGGCTCGGCTTGGCCTGGGCCCGCACGGGCTTGAGCCTAGCCTGGGTAAAATAAACTGGGCTTGGGCTTCAATTTTCAAACTCGTACTGTTTCGGGCCTGAACCTATATTTGATTATGAATACCCGGATGTAACCTGGCCCGGATTGAAAAAAATAAATTTATTTACTTTTATTGTTTTAAATTTATTTTAGGTGGTGTAATTAGACTTAAGAGAAGATGAAGACTTGGAGCCACAACAATTAGACTAGTTGAATGTTTAATTTATGATTTGAACTCTTTAGTCTCTTTTAAACTTTGTAGCATTTGTATGTTTTGAATTGTTTACATTTAGTTTTATGATTTTGCTCTTGTATTTTTATACTTCTAATTGATAGAAAATATATATTAGATACTTGAACTTTAATATGTATTTAAACTTGTGTAGTTGTATTGTATGTTAAGAATTTAATATAAGTAACGTTGTTAATTTTTAGAATTTTTAATGTGTTTTAATAGTACTTTTTTACTTTAAATAGATTGTAAAAATTTTTAAATTTGATCTGTTTAGGAAGATTTTATTTTATTTTTTAAAAGAATTGAAAAAAGATCCGAGCTTGTCAAAAGCCCGGCCTGGCCTAGGTTTAAGCCTAGGCCGACCTAAGTCCCATTTGGACTGGGCTTTTACGGGTTTGGGCCTTATGTCTTCATTGCTGGGCTGGTCTCGGGCTTTGTCAAACCTAGCCCAATTGCCACTCCTACTCCTTAGGTCCCAAAGACTGAGGCTGGACCTTCTGCCTCTAGGGCATGGTTGGGATGTTTGCTCTCCAAAACATTGCTGGGACTTCTAGTTCTAGTAGAGTTCCAACTCTTACTAGAGGGTTTAAGATCCAAGGTAATCTGTAACCTCTTCCTACCCCCAAGATGAATAAGGGGAAATGCAAGAAGAAGGTTGCAATGGTGGATAAGGATGATAGGTCGAGGCGGAAGAAAGGAACGTCGGTTCATGGTGTTGGTGGAAGCTATATCCACCCTCAACTTGTCCCTGAAGACCTCCTTAATGACAAAAGAGAGTTTTTGCCAACTTGCTTCCTTGCATCAACTAGTAGGTAATGTGCATTCCATCTAAGTAAGTTGCCAGGTAGGTTGATACTTACTTTGCTTTTTAAGAAATAAGACTTTCTTTATATTTTCTAATACTTTGTTATTTGTAATGATCTGCTTAGATGCAATATGTCGCTGTTGTGCACTGAAATGCCATTTATGTTGTTTCCTCGGGTCTAACAGCAAAGGAAACTGCCTGGTTGGAGCATAAGGCCGAGGAGGCAGAGAGGAACTTGGTCATGGAGCGAACTCAGTTTGAGACTGAGAAGGAGATATGGGCTTAGGAGATGGAGTAGTTTTAGGTCAGGGTAGTCATTACTGAATATTCGCAGGCGAAGTTCAATAGAAAGATGAGCAACCTCGAGCTTGACTTGAGTAAGTCCAGGGCAGAGTGTCATGGGCTTTGCCGAGGCTTCGAGGAAAGGTGCCGGGAACTGGAATAGAACTTGAAGGCTGACAGGAAGAAGTTCGTGTTCCTAGCCTCTAAACTTAAAGAGCTGCGAGGGTGGTTGAGGCCACCATCGCAAATCGAATCATTGAAGGAATCGATATGACCTGCAAGACGTTCCAAGATCGGTATCCGAACTTGAACCTGACATGGTTGTATGAGGCCTTGGGACGTGTGCCTTCACCCTCTGGTGAAGTCTCCTTGGATAACAACCGCTCTAAGGGCACTTCTCCCCATGACAGCTTCAAGATCGCTTCTCTTGCTCCTCTTACTAACTAAGTTGATGCTCCTTCTGATCCGCCCATCCCTTCAGCAGATCAGAACAATTGAACCCTTAACTTTCTTTTTGTTGTTTTGTTTTTGTTTTTGTTTTTTTTTTTTTTGAAAAAAAAAATTTAATGAACTTGTTACAGTAAGCTTGCAGATTTTGGATTTTTTGACTTGTGTGAACTTCTTTGCCTCTTTGCTTACCAACTGCTTTCATACTTGGCATTTTTTGCATGACTTGTAAAAATTTGATCAATGCCAATTAATGCTTTGAGAAGTTTGACCTGAATTGATTCGGGCAAAGAATGTAAAACTTATGCCACTATAAATCAATCTATAGATCTTCTTTTCTTGAAGAAAATGTCTTCAAGTAGAAATCATACTAATCACTAACACCTTTTAAACTCATGGCTTATATGAGTTTTGAATATTATTAATCTGATTTGAATTTGTTCATCATAGCTTGTCTAAAAACCATTCAACCCTTTTATATCCTGATATTATTATCAGGATTTATTTGGGCTTTGGATATTATTACCCCAAGATAAAGATTGAATGTAGTCACTCGAGAAGCACATCACTCTTGTACTTCCTAAGGCTGAGCTCAGGACTTATTCGAGTTATAGATAATATTACCTTAAGGTGAAAGTATAATGTAATTACTCAAGAACCACCTTGCAGTTGTATGTCATGAAGCCATGCTTATGACTTATTCAAGTTGTGGATAATATTACTCTAAAATGAATTTGAAATGTAATAATCTAGGAACCATTTCACTCTTGTCCATCCTGAGGTCATACTCAAGGCTTATTCATGCTATGGATAGTATTACCTTAAGGTGAGAGTATAATGTAATTACTTAGGAATCACCTTGCCCTTGTACTCCTTAAGGCCCTGTTTCGAACTTTTTTGAGCTGTGGATAATATTACCCAGAGAAGAATATAAAAGGTAATCATCTAGCAACCATTTTGCTTTTGTACATCCTGAGGTCACACTCAAAGCTTATTCGAGCTATGGATAATATTACCCTGAGATGAATGAGATGTAGACATCTATGAACCACTCCATTGTTTGACATCCTGAGGCCAAGCCCGGAGCTTATTTGAGCTATAGATAATATTACTCCAAGCTTGTGAGCTTCTTTTGTCCCTTAACTTGAGGATTATCTATTCATCTGCGCGTCTTTATTATCAAGAGTCTTGTTGATGTCAAAAAAATAGAAATTTATTTATTTTTAGGACAAAAGTTTTACAAATCTTTGACAATTCTCAAAGATAATATAACTTTAGTTGTTCTGCATTCCATGGTATTTTAACCCTACTTCTGACTGGAGATTCTAACTTGTAGACTCTTTGGTCATTACTTGCCTCATCGTAGTTGCTAACTCAAAAAATTGGTACGTTGATTTCGATTGGAATCACTACTTCATATCCAAAGGCAAAGTAATAGAGAGTTTCTCCGGTAGCTACCTTTGAAGTTATTTTGTAGGCCCAAAAGACTTCGGGAAGCTTATCAATCCATGCACCCTTTGCTCATTGAGCTTATTTTTGAGTGCCTTCTTGATCACTTTGTTTGCAGCTTCCAATTGTCCGTTAGCCTTTGGATAAGCTGTCACAAACATGAGATCAATTAAGAAATTTGGGGAGAAATCCCTAAAATTTGAATTGTCAAACTGTTTTTCGTTATCCACAATCAAAGCTTGAGGTATCTCGAACTGATAAATAGCATTTTGTTTGACGAATGCCGTTACTTTCTTCTCGGTGATGCTGACCATCAGTTCGGCTTCTACCCATTTAGCTTGGGTAGAAGGCATAGAGCCGATGAGATTCAATCCTTATCAGAAAAATGGCCAAGGGCTTGTGAAGGATGTCAACTTCTTAAGCGCCATGTACTTAACACTCGTGACAAGTCAAAATCAGTGCAGCCTCTTCAAGTTTGATGCATATCAAATAAGAAATACTAAAACCCTGTTTATATAACTCCCCATCAATAATGATGTACCTTGCAGACTTGTTTTTAATTTTTCTCGTCTTATCCTTGTCATTCGGGAGTTTTCTTTCTTGGATATAAGACTTTATCTCTTCCATCCAAGAATGGCAAGAGTCAAGTTCGGCTTCGTTGATTTGGTTGTTCCCTACTTCAGTGCTCTTTTGTTGTAGGATTTCAATTGGAACTGAGGTTGGAGTATTTCTATTGAAGGTGGAGGCCAATTTAGCCAAAATGTTGGCTATTAAGTTCTTTAATCTTGAAATTTGCCTTATCGTAACTATCTTCAGAATGCCCAAGAGCTGCTTCGCTTTCTTTAAATAACTTACATGTTGCTCTCACGAGCTTGGAACTGTCCGTCGATCTGACTTACTATCAGTTGGGAATCACAATGAATGTTCAAGCCTATGATCCTCAAAGTTTGAGCTAGATTGATTCCTGAGATCAGAGCCTTGTATTCTGCTTCATTATTTGTGACTTTAAAGTTAAACTTTAATGAATACATTACCTTGATTCCATTCGAGCTTACTAGGACAACTCGGACTCCTCCTCCTTGCGCATTTGAAGCTTTGTTAATGAAGAGATTCCACATTGGCTTGATTATGTCTAGCACAGGTGGATTCCCTTATGTTTAACCCAATGAGTTTTTTGTAATTTGGTGGACGAGGAAGTGTTCGGATACTAATCTTTCTACCACAAAGTCTGCTAAGGCTTGTCCTTTTATGGCTTTCCTGGGCTTGTAGCAGATGTCATACTTGCTAAGCTTAATAAACCACTTCACTAATCGATCGGATAGATCAGGTCGATAGAGAATTTATCTTAAGGGCTAGTTTGTCAAAACCACCACTTGATGGGCCTAGAAATAATGTTGTAACTTCCTTGCTGCAATCATCAATGTCAACTTTAACTTCTCAAGTGGAGAATATCTTGTCTCGACATTCAGCATTATTTTGAAGGTGTAGTAGATTGGTCTATGAATCTTTTCGGAATCTTCCTTTACAATGATTGAGCTTACAAAATGGTCATTTACTGCCAAATAAAGATATAGCACTTCTCTAACTCCAGGGTTGGTCAAGTGTGGTGGCGATGCTAGGTATTATTTTAGTTCCTAAAAGCTATTCTAGCATTCTTTCGTCTACTCAATTTTTTTTCCTTCTTCATGATCAGAAAGAACGAGGAAACACCTATTTGTTACTTTAGACATGAATCTGCTCTACGCAGCTAGTCTTCTTGTCATGCTTTGTAATTCTTTGAGCGTGGTTGGGGATTTGAGCTCTAATATTGCCTTTATCTTCTGCGGATTTGCCTCAATTTCGCGTTTGTTGATCATATATCCCAGAAACTTTCTGGGCTGAACTCCAAATTCGCACTCTTCAAGGCTTAACTTTATGTTGTACTTTTTTAGATAAGAGAATCTCTTTCAAATGCTTTGGATGGTCATGGGCTCTCAACGACTTGGTAATCATGTCGTCAACATAAACCCGATTAACTAATCTCTAGAATGTAGCCTCTGTGTTCTTTAATTTAAAAGGCATTACTTTTTAACAATACAACCTCTGATCAGTTACGAATGCAGTTTTTTCTTGATCCAACTTATGCATCCTGATTTGATTATATCATTTGAATGCATCCATGAAGCTTAAAAGCTCATGTCCTGCTGTCGAGTTCACTAACTGGTCAATTATGGGAAATGAAAAATTGTCTTTTGAACAAGCTTTATTTAAGTTCGTAAAGTTCACGCTCATTCTCTATTTTTCATTGGACTTCTTTACCAAGACTACGTTTGACACCCATTTTGGATAATGGACTTCTTTGATGAATTTTGCCTTCATCAACTTTTTTACTTCGATATGCACTACTTCCCCACGTTCGGCATTGAACAATTGCCTCTTCTGCTTCACAGGTTTATATCGAGGATCAATTTTCGGCATATCTTTATGTGTCCACGCGAACACATCGATATGTTGTCTCAAAATATCCTTAAGCGTTGCTTTTTGCTTCTCAGGGAGATGAGAGCCAATTTTGACTGTTTTTTGCGGAGTTTCCTTATTCAAGATAATAGATTCAAATTCTTCCACTTACTCTACCACTGAAGGCATGTTACCCCAATTGGCTTTCCTATCCAAGCTCTTTATTATCTGTCCATGTTTTGCATTCTCACCCTTGGTCTCTTTATTTTCTTCTAAATGATGTTTTAATATGTTATAAAAGTTCCTTGACGAGGTGACAAAGCATGATCGAGCTTCCTTTTGGCTTCTTTTAACTACTTTAATACCTTTACCTGCCCTGAATTTTAGTTTCAGGTAATGGATGCTTTCTACCGCCCTCATAGACCTGAGGAAAGATCTTCCAAAAATCATGATGTAAGGCATCTTAAAATCAACTAATTAAAACTCAACCATCGTGGTTTTCTGATAAGGTTTTTCTCCTATGTTAATAGATAGTTGTACTATGCCTAACGAGTAGATGCATGATTCAACAAAGCCATAGAGATCTATCACGGTTGGTCTCAGTCTCAGGTCTTTAAATCCCAAGGAATCCAAAGTTTCCTTGAAAATGATATCAATTGAACTTTTCTTGTCTACCAATATTTGGCTGGCCTAAGCTGTCCCCACTACTAAGGTTATTAAATCGTGTGGGTAATGTACCCCCACCACATCTTCAACCATAAACATAATTGGGACTGAGGCGACCTTTTGCTTCTTCTCGGCCTTTACATTCATAATATGAGCGTACAAAGCGAAAGTGGGTAATGAATACTTCGAATAGTTTGTTCTTGCTCTATTCGAGCTTCCTGCTAACATAGTCCCTCCAGATATTACCATCGCTCGATGCTCATATATCTTTTCACCTCTGACTCTTTGATCTAAGGTTCCGAGCCTTTCCCCATTGTTTGCCACAAAATTGGCCAGATAATTATTTTTGACAAGGACTTCCATCTGGTTCTTGAGGTAAAGCACTAATATGTTAGATGCTCGGCACTTTGGTGAAACTCACAAAACTTGTTATTCACATTTTTGCTTAGTTTTGCTTTTATAGGGCGAGGCTCTATCAACAAAGTTCCTCGTCTTTTGACTTCTTGAAAGATTTGCGAGAGAGACATTTAATAGTATGAATATCTTCTCTTCTTGAACCTAGACCACCCTTCTCGTATCACTTTTTCCCTAGACCACCCTTCTCGTATCACTTTTTTCCAGCGAATGTTGTCCCCTTGGGAGGAAGTCATCCCTCATGTTCCCATTCCTAGTTTGCTTCTTTACTCAGCCTCCATTTTTATTAGAGTCTCAAAAACTCTTCTTGTTGTCTCATCTCCTCCTGTGTCTAACTTTGAGGGTTGTATTTCGTCACATGATATTGGTCCTAATGTAACACCCCATACCCGGGATGCTACCGGCAGGTAACGGACTCCACCGTCACCCTAAGCCTCATTCTCTCTATATGTATGAATGTGTACATTTGGTTTTTAATTCAACAAACATTGTTAAATCATAAATGCATAAGTCACTTAATGTAGTAAATCAGATAATAATATACAGGAACTTTTCAATGTATTACAAAAATTCATAAAATGAAATAAATGATGCAAATGATATATATATATATATATATATATTTAACAATATGCTAAAACCTGAACCATACATGACTCTCGGATGCATGACGGACTCATGTGCCCTAATGACGGCAGTACGCACTCCTTGTCTTCTATCTGTGTCTCGTTTGTACTGAATCATTCCTCTTTCTTTCTAACAACCTGACAATCTTACAACACTATAATCAACAAAATTTCTTCTACGCCTAACAACTTGTGTACAGCTCTTTTCTTCCTTCATAAATATTATTTTTTGGAAAATAAAATTTTATAATAAAGAGTGAGATAAAATCTCAGTAAGTAAACCATGCAAGTTTTTCATATGTCAATGTGATACAGAACATAAATACTCATATAGATCAATACATTTTCAAACCTTTCATTTTTCCTTTCTTTTCAAGCAATCATATTTGCAAAAATGGATCAATAAATTTTCATACTATCAATTAACATAGAATTTCATTCATATTTCAAACATGTACAGAATGTTCAGTCAGTTAGTGTCACCTGCACCCACGGTGACCCGGATTCAGAATGTGATTATGTGTTCTACTTAAAGCGAACATTTTCATATCAGTTATAACAGAAACTTGCATTGCACGTTAAACAGAAACGCGCATTGCGTGTTAAACAGAATTCTGAATAGCTCAGAATAAACATTAACTAACGACTAAAGCCATAAAATCATTTTCATTAATTAACATTTACACATCGACATTATTTTCAACAATCATTTCATACATGCGATATCGGCATATCAAACATTAAAATTCATCATTTTCAATTTTCATTTCATAAAAACAATCTCGGCATACCAAAATATTAAAATTCACCATTTTTAGCATAACATTGAATATCACATAATTTTCAAAAACATTAAAAATGCATGCACGATTTACTTACCACAACGAGAGAGTAACCACCTTTAATGATCCTTCCACCTAACTTGATCTCTCTCCTGGATTCTCATAACCGGTTATGATTTATTCTACCCGATTTAAGGTATTAACGTTGACTGTTCTGGTGATTAACCTACAATTAAACAATTTCTCGTTAAGATTTAATATAACATATTTATCTAATATATAAATATACATATTATAATTGGATTTGCCACCTAATAAAACCTCAATGTGGTTTTAATTGTATATTGTATTCACATCTAAATGTTTACCCACGTCACTATCTAGCTTTGTTCTAAAACCTATTTTATTCAACATTTTACATTCTAAGCTTCCGACAAATGCATGCCATTCAAAATCGGCAATGTGTTTTGGCCTAAATTTTTAACACACCCTATTATGAGTCTAGTCTCCACCACACTTTGCGAATTTGGATTTCGACTCCGATTAACTAAGTTACGCCAAGTTTTCGACACAGGATGCACTAAAACAGGAAACATCATCTACAGGGCTATCATTTTCAAAAATTTACTGCAATCTCATTTCTTCACAAACTGAGTTGAATTTTGGATATGTTATGCTCCTAGATGTATAGTTTCCATAGAAATTTACGACGCCTCTATCCGATATAAGAAACTCTCCTAGATTTTGTTTTTCTGAGCCCTGCTCAAAATTTCCAGCAACTATCATACCCTGTTTTGGCTATACGGTTTTGACACCTTCCGACCACTAAAGCTACGATCTATCACCCCTAGTTTCTTCATTTTTCCATCCCCTAAACACCCATATGGGACCGCACAA
>JAXCLQ010034873.1:0-24351 GCA_035584115.1 Cedrela odorata | reverse complement strand
TTCTTTTGGATATCTACAGGCAATTACATCAAAGGGCGGTCACTTCCTTGAAGCTCCGGTTTCAGGTAGCAAACAGCCTGCAGAAACCGGTCAACTAGTAATCCTTTCTGCTGGAGAAAGAGTAAGTTGATAGATTGGTTCGCTATTCTGTTGTAATTGCATTCATGTGTGTTTCTTTTCATCTGTTTCACGCTAACTGGATAACCTCACTATTTGTGAGCGTTGTCACTCTATGATGAAGCATTTGAAGCTCTCAATGTGATTGGAAAGAAGGCTTTCTTCTTGGGGCAGGTTGGAAATGGAGCAAAAATAAAACTTGTTGTCAACATGATAATGGGCTGGTAATGTTTGTATTTTAAACAAAATATAATTCTTAATTTCAGATAAACCTGCACAAAGTTTCGGAAAAGGAAATATTTCATAATTAACTTATTAGTACATTTACCTTTTTTCTTTTTTGTTTAGTTCAATTACCAGAGTTCATCATTTTAATATTGTTGCAGTATGATGAACACATTTTCTGAAGGACTTGTACTTGCTGAAAAGAGTGGATTAGACCCTCGTACTCTAATTGACGCACTGGTGAGAGTGCGGCCAAGAACTTTTGTGTCAAGCTTTGTTGGTTGTGAGCTAGCGGTTGATTAGTTGTATTTTTTGGCAGGATCTCGGTGGTATAGCTAATCCGATGTTCAAGGGGAAAGGGCCAGCCATGCTGCAGAGCAATTACCCCACTGCCTTTCCACTTAAACATCAGCAGAAGGACATGAGATTGGCTCTTGCCCTCGGGGATGAAAATGCTGTATCAATGCCAGTAGCTGCAGCAGCTAATGAGGTAATTCTTCTTTTGCCTTCATTGCGACTACTGATAACTACACCTCAATTATATTGGTTTGGAAGGATATGCTTGTGTATTTATTGAAAATACTTATAATTACACCTCAATTAAATTGCTTTTGAAGGATATGCTTGTGTATTTTTATTGAGGAGAAAAAAATACTGTTATCATTAGGATTATATAAAATAGCATATAGTATCAAATCTTTTGAAATGTTTGCTACTGGATATCATTATTTTCTGGAAGTACTCTGTTTACTGAATATGATGTAAACATATTTGCTGTAGGCTTTCAAAAAGGCCAGAAGTTTGGGATTGGGAGATCATGACTTTTCTGCTGTTTATGAGATTGTGAAGGATCTCAAACGATCATCTTGATTTTCTACTTGCTTGGAGTTATAGCTTTTCATGTAAGGTCGCTCAAAACTTTTTCTATGAATATGGAAACTGTGGCTTTTGTGATCGTGATGGGAAATGACGTTGATATAAAATGTGCTCGTGGATTTGTAGTGATTAGTTCATCCTGGGGACTCAAGTTTTTTTTTTTTATTGCTATATCTGATGCGAATTTGTCCAACGTAACTCCATGATCACAAGCTCATTTAGTATTAAAAACATTAAAGATAACTATTTTTGTCTGGCAAATTCTCCATTCCTGTTATGTTCTCTCTCTAAGGTGTGCACGGACATGTAAAGCTGCCGAGAAATATACAGGCCATTTCTGATTTTGAATTCTGGTAGCATTTCAGCTGTGGATTAACAGCACCATCATAGGTAATTTGAAAGAAGCAGATAAATATTAGACTTGGGAACAATTACATTCCCTCAACAGCTTCTTGAAGAATACAGATGTGATGAGATGAAGGTGAGTATTCACCCTTCGGGATTGAACCCATGTACACAATAAAAACCTGCATCACCATATCGTCCTAGAGATTATTTGTTCCCTTGATACATAATGTAAAATGTACATACAGATATGTTATGGCACATGTAATATATATTTATATATGTTCATCTGCATGGATATTTTCTGTTAACCAAGAACAGAAAGCAGCCCATACAAAAAGATAAGAAAAGCATAGAGTTAACTGTTTATCATCACCAGTGGCAACCGAAAAGATGAAGAGAAAAGATAACAAGCCCAATGATGTAGCCGTTGATGACTTGCAAAGTTTAAAGGCAGTGAACTGTAACTCTATAGTTTATAGTCAAGACATCCAGGAATTCTTTCCTTTTAAAATCAATTGAACTTTGACATTTTTGGTAACCTGATTCTCATAGAATGATGCGATCTTAAATGCTACAGATATTCATTCCATATAAGGTCCTGTAATTAACTGTGCATTAAGGAGATTGAATGTAAATGCAAATACCCCAAATCTGACTTATTTCAAACACTAATCAAACTGGAGCAAACAAACATTGAAAAAAACATTCCCCAAAACAACAAATCTCTTGCTAATTCTTCCCACCGACTCCCCACAAATTTCTTAAACTTCCAAAATTGATTTTAAGTTACGAATATAGCAGTCAAAATTTATGTAGTTTAGATTCATGAGATTGTTCATCCATAAGGCATAAGTATTTGATTGATTGTTCAACCCTTTCCTTTCATTTTTTAGGGCCAAAATAACTGTTGAATTTCAAGGTACATATTGTAGAAATGCATCAAACGATAATACGATGTCTTTGACAATAATAACAAATACTTCATAGCAATAAATCATGCATTTTTTTCTTTTTTTTGGGGGGGGAAAATTCACCTTCTAGTTCTCGTTGATAGAGTATATAGACAAAATTTATTCCTTTGTAGACAATAGTAAATTGACAAAGTATACACCCAACAAAATTTGATTCCTCAACACCACAAGTAGGCGCCAGCAACATTTATTTCTACAAAACAATTAAGGTTATTTTTCAACCAAAGGGGAATTTTGGTAAAACAACTTTGTGTACCAAATACTTTTTTAAACTTTCCTGAATATAAATGTCAATGTAATGCTGTACAATAAGTAATTCCTTAATTTTCGGCGAGTGTGTACAGCAACAGACAAAGATTGTATTTGGAAGAGTCAAAAGCTCAGCTCTGTACAAATTTTGTATATTGCCTTCATCCTGTTGCATTTGGACATGGAAAATATGTGCATGATCCCGTCTTCAGCCAATATCCGGAAAAGCTTGTAAGTGATTTGCCGATTTGGCAATTAGCATTATATGACCACACCCGAATCACAATGAAGGACAAACACACACTCTGATCACAATGAACCCGTATCAGAATATGAAGACATGGAAGCAGCTTGCCGCTAGACTAGAAGAGGATCTATTGTTCAAGGGCACGCTTACCTGAAACATAATGTTTCAGATCATCAGTTAAAAACTCATCATAAGACTGTAAATCACTAAAATAAGAACTATCATCTCAGATTTAATAGAGTATCCAAGAAAGAGAATAGTCTAAGAACCGAGTTTAAAAGTTACAATTTTGATTTTTTTAAGATAGTTGCAAAAGCGATGAGTAATTACCAAGGCTCAGATTTTATTATTTAGCAAAAGGTAAAAAGGAAATTAAAATATATCATCAGGCAAAATTTTGTGACATCCATAACAAATTAAATTTTGAGAAGATATAGATAATATATATATATATATATACACACACACACACACAAACACATTCATGAAGAAGTGTCATTGAGGAAACCAGCATATACCTCTACAGCTGGTCCTTATTGCTGCGTCCTTTTCAGAATGAACCCGCTTCAAGTATGGAGCTATTAAGGCATCCAATTTTACCAACCACAATGCAAGTGCAGATGATGTCTGCGGCATAGTTGCAAAGCATGCAATGACTTCTTCCATGACAGTATTAGCAATTTGTGCATTCCATTGGTACAACCAATCCTCATTGATTGCGTTAACAAAATCGGTAACAACCTGCCAAATTGATTAAAGGTTTAGATTTTTAGAAGATGCATTATGATAGGCATCAGAGAAACGAGTTTCTACAGAAAACCATTGCTTACTATATATACATATATATATGAGATATCAGGAAAGAACAAAAAATAAAACCTGTAAAAGCTCAGCCAAAGATGAGGTGCGTCTCAGCCGTTTGACCCATAACCTATGAGCAGACTTCGTCCAAGCACCCACCAAGGCATCTTCAGGCATAACCGACTGCACATCAATTTGGGGAAAAAACAATAAGAATATATAAAAAAAAAAGCATATATAGCAATATAAAAGTGATGCGATCAGGACGCAAAGCAAATAGCCAAATGACAATGCACCTCAATGGCATGAACTGCTGCTTTCAGCGACTGCAGCTGTGATGATAGGATTTTATGCTTTGAACCCATGTGCTTTCCTTTCCCCCTGCATGTAGCCGCATGGATGGCGTATCTTTCTTCTAGATCGAAGTCCAGCTCAAATGTGGTATGGCATCTTTTACAGTGCTTCTCATCTCTCCAGTACAAATCATGACAACTTTCACATCTAGTAAGAGCATCAAGGTAAGACCTTCTACCGTGTTTTACAGCATTAAGAGTCAAGTAAAAATGATTCCATATCCACACATCAAATTCTTGGAGACGACTCCACTTCTGGTTTAGTTCTTCTCCCTTTTTTCCCACTTCAAGAACTATAGCTCCACATGAAGACAAAGAATCTTTTGTGACCTCAATCAGCACTAGATTGTTGTCAACATCAGACACGGGAGAAGAACTGTCTTCTCTAACCGTATCCAGCTCAGATTGATCTGATTGTGTTGAATGCCTAATTTCAGCATTGTTTACCAGTCTACTGGACATTGCCTGGCGGAGGTGAGCTTCTCGCTTCTCCAAAGATTCGATAAGAAGAGCCTCCCGTCTGCCCCTGTCATCCAAAACTGACAACAAGGCACGCAAAGCCTGTATAGGACAAAGCAAACACAAGATTATAATATGAGTTATCAGACGGTCAGGTTGTAAGAAAAGAACCACATAGACCATTCATTCTAATCATTCATACCAAACCTAACAAAATAATAATTAAACAAAAGTCAACCCCATCCAAATTTTAGAACAAAGTCTGAGAAAGTTACCTCTTCCGTATCAATCACTTCCCAGTGACCGTCTTCAGAAGATTCAAAATAAACCCTCTTATGGCCAGGATCATATGTATTACAAGGGCCCAAGAAAAGCCAGTATCTATTGTACCTACGATCAGACCCCAAATATACAGATTGCATTGGGTGTAAATCAGTGAAAACTTCTGTAGCTTTCGCATCTTTGCCACTCTCTGAGGACTTCTCCTTTCCAAAAGACTTCAATATTAATGAAGAAGAATCAATCGGACGCAACTCTAGTGATGCCTGTGCTTCCTTTACACCGTGCAATTGTCCAATATGGACCCATGATGGCCGGGGCAGACAATGTTGGTTTGGCAATGCTCTCTTTATTTTTGCTCCAGAACCATAATGACGGACACTAGGAACGCTTTCAGCAATGGCTTTTATCGGATCCTAAAGCAAATTAACAGATCAGGTATCAAGCAAGCAATCTTGATTATCATAGCAACAGTAAGTAGTTGGGAAGCAACAGTAAATAGCACAAATGTAAAGGCCACAAGATGCAATATCAAAACACTGTCATCACAATTATCTCATATTTCTCATGACACAACAATTACTGAATTCAAACTGAAAAACTATATAGAAGACCAAATGCAATCAAATTGTTGTGTTGGGTGATTGTTGGAGGAGACAAGAACAATAGCAAAGGAAAGCCTACTATGCAAAGTGCAAAAAGATTACCTCCATTCTGATACTGGATCCAGCACTAACAAGATCAATTAAAGCCACCAAAGCATTCAACTTCTCATCAATGGTTAAATCTGAATATTCGCCTTCCATAAGTCCTAATAACCACATTTCTCCTCGATGGCTCTCATCAATTTCATTGTATACTGTCAACATGTTATTTTTACTTTTATGACAATCCACATGCTTAAGTCTTCTTTGACTGCGATTTTCTGAATCACATTCAGAATCATCACCACTGTTGCATGTGTCACGATCATGGGAGTTATCATCAACACTGCCAGAATCTTCTGTATCCGATTCAAAATCACTGACCTCCTTTGAAGAGTTAATACGTACACGGTATGCAGATGGTGATATCTTTTCAAATAAAGTAATATCACTTGAAAGAGTTGAAGATATCAAAAGTTCAACATCCTCAGTCGTGCTTGCTAGATTCAATTCAGTAATCTTCACAGCAAAAGCAAACATTTATTGTCAAAATATTTGGAGTCATTACTTGTTCTGTACAGCATAATAAGCAGCAATAATGATGAACAGTCTTATGAAATTAAAAAAAAAACACTTTTTCCAACATCTTACCTGTGAAAATCTTGCCAATTGAAAAACTTTCAATCCATTATTCCCTTGCTCCAACAGAATTCTAAACAGTTCGCCTTTCAAAGTACCAGGGCATAGGCCATACTTTACCATGAGGTTCATTTCCTTGACAACATAAAAAGTAAGGATTAAGTTTCAACATCCAAGCTTATTATCTTGTGACAACCAAACACAAATCTTAAAGGCTAAAAATAAGAAGACCAGATGAAACAGACAAACCAAAAAATAATAACCAAGAAAACCTTCGTTAAAGCTTCTACAGCAGTTGAAGCAGCTCAAACACAACAAAAATAATAATCAAAATTAGCCAACACACAAGCAAACAGACAGAAGACCCAAGTGACTTTCATTTGACGAAAACAGAGCTCCTAACATTGTTATACCAAAAGCTCATCACTAATCAAATGATACCCTTCTTAACTGTTCTCATGGTGCAAATTATTGTGGCTAATTTAATTCTGAATATCTAGACTTGAAAGTAACTAAGACAGTTTCTGTAGGTTTCCTTTTTCCATGGGTGTAGAGGTGTATTTCAAATTTTTTAATCAACTTCCTTAGGGAGCCAAAGTAGTGATGATGTATAAAACTTAAATTCATACTAATTGTAGCATCCCAAATACAAATGCAAATTATTGCAGGAGGTACCAACTACTGAATACCTTGCTAAGGGACTCCTTTCTTAATGACCCTTGCTTTGAACCAAAACCAGCTGCAACCAATACTTGATGCAGTATTTCTGTCCATGTTAGAGGGTTCAGGGATTTGTTCCAGAACTCCACAAAGAATTCCAGATTTTCAACCTGGAAAATAAACAGAATTAGTAATGCAAATCTGTATTAAGGATACAGAGATTAGAAGATGTACCAAAACAAGCACAAGAATGAAAGGAAGGCAACAACACAACAAAAATAATTCAAAAAAGTTGGAAATATGTATATAAATACAGATTATCACTAGTCAAATGATTTAACATAACCAGAAAACTTTTTGTCTTAAAACTAAAATAAGAGCTTATCCAACTGATGATATATGAAAATTTGTAGACAGCCAGTTTTTCGGTCTAAAAGACTCCAAAATTCCAACTCAGAGGGGAACTATGTTCCATTGAGCAGGATATTTGAGATACATTCAACATCAACATAGACGTACTTCGTATTATGAAATAGTCAACCTATGACAAAAATAAGAGTAGTCTATGAGTTCCATTATCAAGTCCGAGCAGGCTTTGCTCAGTTCCTCTTATTCATATTTCGATGCTGGCATGCAGAGGTTTTGCAGTCCAAGGAAAAACTCCAGCAACTAGGAAGGATAATATCAGGCAGAAAGCATAGTGATCAACCAAATATCATTGCTGATTACTAAATGCATTACATACTCACCGAGTGAAGTAATGCAAGAAACTTGCACGATACGCTCAAATGAGGGAAACAACCCCTACTAAGTTCCGTTTCAACATCAGATAAAAGAAGTTTGAGGAGAGCCACATGAATTTTACCCAATAACAAGAAATCCTGAGGCACATAGTATAAGCAACAAAGAAATCAATAATGAGGAATAGACATGTCAATCAAAATAAAAATACAACTAAAATCAAGGTAATTAAATGAACTGGTAAAGTTTTAAGGTTAGCTTAAAGATGAGAAATAACCTTATCATGAAATGCTTGAGCAAACTCATCAAGTGTGAACGAACATATATCAACAGTAGTGACATAAGTATAAAGGAAATGGAAGACCTGCCAAGACACAGTAGCCTATGATTTACCAAGAAAAATCAAAACAAAGTATAAAACAGAATAGAGGTCTTTAACCACCTGCAACAATTAAAAACCTACACATCTAGCCTCAAAGCAGAAACAGAAGAATCTTTTAACACTATAAATTCTTTCAGCAGCTATCATTCAAACAAAATTTTATAATATGATAGATTTTCCATTGTAAGTAGTTGGTTTACCGAGTTGGTAAAAATAACATCAACCTTATCCAGCAAAATAAACATAATAATCTTATTGACATATTACACAAGCAAATAGAATGCAACTGGAAATACAAGACCATTAACTAACTAATTTTCTTCTTTGTATACCTTAAACAGTTTCTTGACAGTCTCTGGAGAAGAATCCCAAGGTTGAGTACCAAATGGCTGCTTCATCTTAACAGAATTTGGAGGAAACTTGGCCAGCAAATCTGGAAAAATCACAATAAATTCCTGATAATGTAACTCCAGAACACTTTATGCATTCACAAAATAGACATGTTACAGTATTAAATAGTGAATCTAGCTTAAGTAATCTTAGACATGATAACACCAACCTCTGCAAAGGGAACAACCATGCAGTCCTTTGGTAGAATTATGATCACAACATGTTAGTGGATTTGGTCCTGCTTCTAACTCTCTTAGCTCTAGCTCTTCATCATCCACTAGCATTGAAATTTGATCGAGGCGCTCCTGAGATATCTCTCCTTCCAGAGCAAGTTCACATTTCTCTCTCTGTGGCTGTGCTTTGTCCACTTTCACCTGGCATGTTACCAGTGAGTCAATATTGTAAGAATAGTTATTCCAAGCCAAATTTGCATAATATTTTTCATGCTTACCTGTTGCCCTTTGGTAAGAGGCTTTCTCTTATCCTTCAATTTATTGGCTAACCTTCTCTGTTTCTGAGAACACATCTTATTGTCAACAAAGTTGCTACTATATAACAATATCAACTTAACAAATAAATGATATACAAACAAATGCTCAAATATTCTATTCCAAGACCAAGCAAATCAACAAAAAGATAATATTATTAATTGCAGATTACAATACTAACCAACAGAGATACAAGTTGTCTGGCTCTTTTCTTTCGAAGTGGTGGCTTTCGAGATACGGGGGTTGATATCCGAGGTACATCAGTGTCTTGTCTACAAGCAATATCAGCGCCAGTAGGAAAACTCCCACCATTTGGATTCATTACCCGCCAAGCTGTCATCAAACCTTTTCCCATACCATGCTTCTTCACAGGATCCCTATTTGTACAACAATCCTCACGATCTAACTCATCATGGTTGGGAATCTTCAAATAAATGTGAAATAAAAATGTGTTAAAATCCCATAAAAGAAAATGGTGGAAGGAGTAAAGAGTATCCCAAATTGAAAAAAATCCCTTAGCAATAATTTGGCAATGTCAATACGAAACATATTTTTAGTACCTTTCTCCTTTTGGTTGCTCTTTGGTTCTCTTGCATAGAAGGATGAGACTTTCCAGAATCTAAACATGCAAAAGGAGCATGAGTAAATTTTATTCGTAAAATAGGAAACAAGTCAAGCTACAACTAACAATTCATCAAATATATACATACATATATATACACACAACTGAACAAAATAAGAGCTAGACAAGAGAAGGGTGAAAGGTAAAAATTGAAAAAATGGTGAACAGTCTTAGTTGCTACGTGAGTGAAGGAAGCCTGAAGAAATTAGTAATAGTCAAGCCCATATTAACGATTGTGTTGTTGTAGTAGAAATATCTATATGGTAACTAGCCTTCGTGTACCTGTAAAAAAGTTCATTAGGGCAATCAACTAACAGACACCAAATATCCACATGAGATGGCCCTATCATTATGCTCCGAAACTATATGTTAAACTTGATTCTCAAGGTTGGCAATAAAATAATGCATCCCATGGACAACAACATAGTTGAATACACTGCACTAACTTTCTACGAGTATAATCACAAATGTATGAAATGATCTACTAAGGCAACAAACAAACAAAGCATCCAGCATTATACCTTTACAACGGCAAAATGCTTGAGAAGGAAGAGAATCAAATTCCACACCAAGTGGAGGACCATCCTTGCGGAACACCTTCTTCAGAATGTAATCTGGAGTTGACAAATCCTGAAGCAGAACCAATGCATTCTTCTTATTACCAATCTCGCTCCCAACCATCGAGGATACGAGTTTATATTTCAAGAAAGATAAAGGGGTACTTTTATCTCTATCATGAATTGAGGAGTCACGTCCTTTAACTATATTTGTTGCAGTGACAATTCTTGACCCATTTCTTCCATGGGGAACTGTAAGTTTTTTGCTAGAAGGGGGCAGTAAGACTATTCCATTATCACCTTTCTCCCTCCTCCTCTTCTCAATAAACCATGTCCGGACCTGCTTGAATGTCAAATCCAGTGCTGCGGCAAGGTCCTCCATCTCCTTTTTTGTAGGATAGTTCTCTTCTGCTTTACACAATAGCATCAAGTTAAAATAAATAATCATATGAAATACAGCAAAATGCTTGATCTCAAAAACTATAGTAAGAATTTTTAAAAAAAGTTCGAAAGCATTGTACAAGTAACTTGATGAACAGTAAAACAAGAAACCCACAAACACAACAATCTCAGCTAATACCTACTAATTGTGACTTCACAAAATCTTCAACATTAAGATAAAATTAATAAAAACGAAAAACAAAGTCCCTAAAAAGAGCAATACCCACATACCTGAGTAGAATTTCTGGAGACCTTTAGCCTGCAGCGGCGTCTTCCTCTTCATTTCCATTTTCTCTCCACTCCTTTGCTATATCAGTAGACTAAATCAAATCAAATCAAATCCATCTAATTCCCTATAATCTGCAACAGAATGAGATAGCAAACACACTGTCAACAATTCCATTATTCAAAAAGGAAAAACACCAGCATGCAATCAAAAAATCATAAAGAACACTCCAATTATCAACTTATACACTTAATTTTCGCACTCCACCAGCCAAAAAAAAAAAAGCCAGTAAGCAAGAAGAAGGAAACATTGTATACGTAGATAGATATCAACCATTAGCTCTATTGACGATCATTTCAACGTATAAAAAGAAACTCACGAAGCAATTAAAACCATGAAACAGAAACAAAAACAAAACGAAGGAAGGAAGGAAGGAATCAGAGTCAGATAGAAACTCAAATTAACAGTGAAATTTACAGCGAAAAATAGAATGAATGAAATGAGAAGCTGAAACCTGCTTAAGATGAAATGAAATGAAATGAGAGGAAATAGCAGTGTTGAGTCATGCAACAGAAACCAAACCAAACCAAACAGAGCAGAGTGAGGGTTTTGTAGAAGAGAGTAGGGTTTTGGGTTTTATCATCTTATATTTTTATATAATAGGAGGTTTTTCTTTTCTTTTCTTTTTTTATTATTTTTCCTTTTTAATCTAATAAAAAAATATCTTCTAAATGTGCTAACCATCTTTCCTTGGACTGATTCAGTTGGGCCAGGTTGAGTTGGCATTTTATTTGGGCCTGGCCGAGTTTGATTGAGCTTCTGCTTCGTTGAAAATTTCATCAACTAATTATCATTACGAGAGAAATAAATTGTTCTGGTTGGGATTTCGAATTCATTTTGATTTTCATTAACTTCTGGTTTTTCATCGACGTAAACTTCCAGAGACTCGCGCTCGCTGCGTGGAATTTGGTCAAAGAATCGGAAACGATGTCGGATGATCATCCGACTCCAGCTCCGAACCGTCCCGCTCTTAAACCCAATTTGCATTTCAATAATTACCCACTTTGGAAAGCCAAGGTTCTTACTTGTTTTGAATTTTCATTTATCTTTCTTTTGAATTCTCATTCATACGAATTCGACGTGGGTTTGCTCGATTTTTCTTCGAAACTGTAAATTATTTTTTTTTAAAATTAATTAATTTTATGAATTAATGTTGTTTGCTTTATTTGACGAAGTCTAGCTGAGGGAGAACTGTTACAAGAGGGTAAGAGAGGACAGAACTCGTTTGCTTTGGAAAATGAGATTGCCAACTGCTCAGTCTTTCAATCAGAAGGTTTTATTTGTTACTTCTTTACTCTTTCCTTGTCTCTAATCAAAAGTTATTTGTATATGATTTATTCCTTTATGCATTTTGTATGATATCACGAATAATCTTTTTCGGGTCCTCAAATATTTGTTAGAAAAACAAATAGAACATAAATCTTTCAATATATTTTCTTGATGTCTATCAGACTATTTAGCCTATTTGAATGCGTGTAATTGCTTTGATTTTTTTTTTCTTACCTAATTTTGTTGTGACGGATTTTGTTTCTGGGATGACTGTAGTTCTCTACCTTGCAGAGAAAAGAAATTGTGTGTGTATAATAAAATTTTCTTATTTAATCCCCTAGATGTTTACTTGTTTATTTATTTCTTGGTTACAGGATTTTATCAAATCTGCTTTTCAAGACATAGTTTCTGATGAACTGAAAAAAATCAAGGACTTGCCATCAAATGACTCGCTAAAAATATCAGCTCCTGCTGTCAAAGCCAATGATATATTATGGGAATATGATGGTCTTCACAGTGCTTTTCAAGGCGAATGTGAAGAGATGTTAATAGAGATGCAAAGGATCTTTTATGAGGATCTTAGAAGTGAACCAACTAGAAAAGGTGAACTATAGTTGCTCTTTTGCAAATTTGTATGATAATCCCTTGACTGTCGAAAGAGGAGAAGAATATGTGTTATACTGCAAGTAAAATTTTAGCAAAATCTTCTTTGGATTTCCTACCTCTTTTCATTATAGTTATAGTTTGATTTATAGTCAACTTCATACAAAGTGTAGTTCTTTTTCTTCATCCTTGCTCTTTTTTCTTCTTCCCCATTTCTCCTTTCTACATTATAATTATTATATTTGTATCTTGTATTTTCCACGCTATTTTGTCTCATCTTTTCTCCTAATTTGCAAGGCCTTCTTGTTTTGCATTGTTTCCCATGAATGTATGCGTATTAGGAGCTTGTACTCAAATCAAATCATATTTTGAGCTTGAATATTTACTCGAGCCTTTTGCAGAACCAGAAATCCATATTGAAACATGGGAAGATCAAGAAGACGAGTACTTGGCTCGTGCAGTTTATGAGCATATGCATTTAAATGATCAGGTACGAGACCATATGTGAGAGCCGTGAAGTTTTCTTTCATTTTTGCTTTTCTTAGCCAATTTTTCACAGAAATGGAAACAATAAGGTTTTCATGTTGATACCAGGCACACAAACAGACATGGTGCCCCATCTGTAAGCAAGGAGAGTTACAAGAAAACTGCCAACTTATTTATTGCAATGCATGTGAACTTCGACTAAGCAAAGATGATACGGTCCTGCTCTTTCTTTTATCATCCATATTTTTTTTTCCACATGTGAAATATGCTCAATACTGTCAGGATTCCTATATATCTGTTGACTGCATAATTGTTAAGTATGAAGAAAAATGATCTTGTTATACACATACTAATAATTCATTTTAATTCCAACAAGTTAATCCTAGTTTCAATATCCTTGACATCTTTTTTTTTTTTACTTTATATTTCATTTTGGGGTAAAAAAAGTGAAAATCTGCATTATAAGTCTGAATAAATTACTTAGTACCACTAGTTACTTTCCATTATTGAGCATGTATGCTTTGCCTTTCTTGCCTTATCCCGAACATAGTTAACTTGGAATGGGTAAATGTTTCAAATGTGCAATATTTTATTTTCTTTAACTTGCAAGGAGTGTAATTTTATATTATAATGAAAATAGATATGTGACCAAGAAAAAGAGAGAAGAAAATGAAAGTGAAAATAACATTGCTGATTGAAATTCATGTTACAGTAACGTCACATACTTTAGATGACTTGTTTCATTTTCATCACCTGACATTTCAGGTCAATTTAGATATACTGCATGATCGGCTAGCAGAAGCTCATGCAGATCATCTTGATCGGAGCTGTAGATTAAAACCCAAGTTCCACATTGAGACTAGTTTCGGGTTAACTGCATTGTACATCTTTTGTCAAGGTTGCAATACTTTTGAGGTTGTGATATAGCTTCTTTTGTTGATTTTTTGGCCTTTCTCTATTTCTGTGTTGAATTTTAATCCCAAAATGACAATTTTGTTTCATTACTCTATGCATAACTTCTTTAAAAGTTGCATGGTTTATCAGATATTTGCTAAGTTAGGGGTTTATCACATTCGAGGTTGTCAACAGGTAGAACTTCACCTAAATACGAATTGCATATTTTGTTCTTTGAACTTGGTTTCTAGACAATTTAATGATGGTGTTGTTGATTGATTAATTAATTAATATATTGAATTCTATAGCTAAACACACATGTAATGAAAACAAATATATATATATATATATTATATCATAACGACCTGTTCCGAGTTTTCTTCTTAGTTCTTCAACAATCATTAGAAGGCACGGACAGTCAATTTGATAGTAATGAACATATTGGTATCCACTCAACATATCAAAGCTTCGTCGCCCAAAAAAGCCCTTTAGAAAAATAATAATTATAAATGAATTAACACAACAAAAAATACAGATTTCATCTCATGAAAATGGGATGACTACACTCGATGAGCACCGAATTTTTCCTCTACACCCCAACAAAAGATTACAACTTCCTGATGCATATTCAGGAATATTTGTTTACAGCAACACGATTATCGCGAGAGTGGGTACTTAAACCTAGGCATCTCGTAGTATGTGAAAAGGCCCCCCGTGCCCTCGTCTATCGCTGATATAATGCAATGTGAATTGAGGCGGAAGATGATAGCAGATAGGAGAACGTATCGGCTAAAACACAGTCGTATGGTTCCACTCCCAAGAATAGTGTAATCGTCAAAACAAGAAGTTTGTAGTAAAATTATCATTGCAGGAATTTAGAAGAGCTCCTCTGAATTGAACTTGTTCCAAGCTTCCTATTTTAACATAACAATTAAAAAATGAGAGCACAAATTGTAATGTGTAAAATAAAACGCATGATGACTTAACAGTTCATATGCAAAACCAACATACCACAGATGAGGAAATTCAACGCAACAATAGATGACAAAATTTTAAAACACTAATGTGGAAAATTTAATCACATATTTTCACTAGTTGTATGCATGTTAAAGTGACTTGTCATAAAGTAGACCATTTCCATCAAGTGCACAACATAAAATTTAACTAATAACACTTCATGACAAGCTTGTAAAGATTGAGACCTACAAGGCATTATAGTATGAAACAATGATCATGTATCTGTACCTTAAGTAAGTCGAACACTTTCTCAGCAATATATTTCTGTTGGAGATTGGCTCCTTTTTGTTGCACTTTATCAGGATGGACACATAAGGTTGCCTTTCTATAAGCTTTTTTAACCGCAGCAGCAGTGATTAAATCAGTCAAAGAAACTGGTTGCCAACCGCATTCAGGCCAAAGCACCTAATTGATGCGCAAAAGAGTCACAAAATCAGTTGATCATTCAGCAGAACCAAACAGAAATAGAATAGCAGCATTAACCCTCAGGCAGTTCAATTGTTTGGAGCAATTGGAGATCTCCATAAAATTGTGTTTCTCTAGCATGTCTCTCAGTCAGTGTGTGTGTGAGACAGAAGGAAAAGAGGTGTGGAGGTGTGGTATCTTGCTAAAATGATATAAATACTACTAAATCTAAGTTATTAGCAGTGAGGAAAACGTTTGAAGTATCTAATACAGATTTATATTGAAGCAAAAATATAAGGAGCAAGAAGGGAATTATTACAAATAATATAAAATGGTTTTGCAGGTATATCCTACCAATGGATTGCTATCTTAAAAAAAAAAACAGATAATTCATTCTGACCATAAAAAATCCCATAGTAATTAGCCTAGACTTGCTTTATTTCCAATCCCAGTTACAGAATGCTACATGTACTTAAAATCAGCGCTGCATCTAACAAATATTGATATCATGTCACAAAATGTCAAGCTTCTGATTGCCCTTGAAACTATGCAGCACAATACAGATAGCAGATTGCCAAATCCAAGAAAACTAGAATACAGATATGGGACAGAAATGGCAATAAGATGATGTGTGCCTCTGCGTGTATAACAAGGAAAAAATATCATACAATGTCATAGAAGATACCACACAAGATTGTCAGAGATGCTAAAATAAGAACTAATCATAAAAACACAAGATACAAGAATGATAAATATAATTTTTCAATACACAGTAAATAAAGAGAAGATAAACAAGAAATAAAATAACGCACATATTGCAACGTTGCTAGCAGAGCACGTATATTTCCTTCTTTTCCAGTAGCCCAACGCTTGATTTCAATATCCAGTGTTTCTGCAATCCTCTGGAATCAGTAAAGATCAATATTAGAGAGATGAAAATAAAAATATATGCATGTAATATATTTAATTTTGTACTTGTATTTCAATTTGCACTCTCTTAAAGAAGATTACAACCCGCTCTAAATAATTTCTAACAATTGACCATTAGGACCTAGTTTCCTAAACGAATATTGAAAATAAACACAACATGCATAAATGACCATCAAAATCCTTTTTTAAGCTAAAGAAAACACAATCCAGGTGGTTTGTTACACATTGAATTGGTCATATCTTGAACATATGGATACAACCAGAAGTTGGTTTCTGTTCTAGGTAATATTGACAGGGACTAAACCCAAACTAAGTTGCAAACCAATTTGCAAATAATTGCCCCCAGCCCACTCCACAACCAAAAACAAGATGAAAGGTGATGTGACTGCACATAACAAGTGCAATGACGGTGAAGGTTGTAGGAAGAAGAGTCCTAGGGTTGAACTCCTTCATATACAACTACACTCAAACCTACTTTTGAAGGGGGAAAAAGGGACGGAGAGGGAAGAGAAACATAAACAGTAACAACAATTCAAAGAAACTTCATTGCACCCACTTACATGTCTCTCAGCCTGTTCCCTCTGGGCATGAAGGTCACGTTGATTCTTCTCAGCCAGAGCTTTTGCCTGAACATATAAAGTCAACAATTAGAAATGGAATCTTAACAAAAAGAGGTCCAAATGAGCGCATGGAGTAACTTGCAACCAACTATTTGCTATTCCATGAGTCCAAACACAAGACAGATTGATGGTTTTTCAAGCAATGTAGAGTACATACTGTACGTTCCTGTGTCCTTTGGTGGCGTTCCAACCTGGCTCTTCGTCTTTCTTCAGTCTCCCCTTCAACCGCTTGGAACTCTCCAGCTGATGATCCAGCAGCTTTTGCAAGGAAGCAGTCCAGTCAATTAGCAATATATAAAATATAAAAGGAGATATTTTGCAATATTACCTCCAAAAATTGAACTAAGATCATCAACAATATTTGTGGCTGAAGATGCTTTCTTCATGTGAGATGAGGTTCCAACTGATGTCCTCCTAGCTGGTTCTGGCCCCTTGCTCTGGGCATCAAACAGGGGATCCTGAAATACAGATTAAAGAAGTAAAGTTGCGTACATATATTAAGTAAGAACAGAGACACAGGTTTTAAAGTTCAGTTTCTCACTGATGAGTTGGCCCTTGGCCTAGGTGCACTACTTGGTCGAGAACTCATACTAAAGAAGGATTCAAGATCATTGTCATTCTTTTGTTGGTTTTGGCTTGCCCTCGCTGCAGCAGCAGCCCTTTCTCGAGCCTCTGCAGCAGCTCTTTCTCGGGCCTCCGCATTAGCCCTTCCCACAGCAGCTCGTTCAGCTCTATGCCGTGATTCAGCTTCAGTCCTTGCAGCAGATGCTCTTTCCCGTACTTCCTTATCCCTTGCTTCTGCATTTGCTCTTTCCCTAGCTTCTGCAGCAGCTCTTTCTGCCCTTTCTCTTGCTTCTGCTGCTGCCCTTTCACGGGCTTCAGCTTGTACCCTCTGAACAGCTGCCCTTCCAGCACGTTCTCGAGCTGCAGCATTCGCTTTATCAACAGCAGCCCTTTCAGCTTTTAGGCGAGCTTCAGCAGCTGCTCTTTCTCGTGCTTCTCTAGTAGCCCTTTCCACGGCTTGTCTGGCCTTTTCTCTTTCCTTCTCAATCTCCCTTGCTCGCTCCCTCTCTTTCTCGGATATCCTCTGTTCTCTCTCCTTTTCCTCCCTCTCTCTCTCAAGTTTCATCTGTTCTTCCTCCTCTTTTTCTCTTTGTTGCCTCTCACGATCTAATCTTTCCTGTCTTTCTCTGAGCTCTCTCTCCTCAGCATCCTGCGTAGATCTCTCATCTCTATCTAGTTGAACAGATTCTCTACTTCTTGCAGCCTTTAAAGACTCCCTCTCTCTCATTTCCTTAGCATGGCGGAATTTAGCCTCTGCTCTATCCATAGCCTCCTTCATGGCGGCAGCAGAAGCAGAAGCAACTGAATTTTCCACATCTTCACCAGAAGGAACTTCTCCATAGTCATTAACATTATTCCAGGACCTACCCATGGCAAAATCCTCAAGTTCATCTATCTGAGATGCCACTGGACTCCTTGCTGAAGCACGGCCTGACTTAGGGCTATGAGTATATTGAGAGGAATTTGTGAAAGAAGAAGAATATTCATTAGCCTTCTTTCTTGCATTAGCAGAAGCAGTATCTGACTTAGAAACTCGTGTCGGTCTTGGAGGTGGAGGTCTTGAAGGCGGAGGAGCACTTGTGGGCTGTGTAAAAAGAGGAATCTCTGAAATAGTAAGCCACACATCATCAACTGATTCAAAGATCTCTTCTGATTTTAGAGTTGTATTGATCTGGGAATTTGTCTCACTAGGACTGGCACTCATGTAAGAAGGGGGAGAAGTAGCCCGACCAGCAGATCTATGAGAATCTGTTGAAACACTTCGCATGTCATAAAAGGTTTCATTAGATCCCTGAATATCATGAACAGGTGTCCTACTCTGTGCATAAACCTCAGAATTTTCCACAGATCTGTCAATTGATTCATTACGGGGATGACTTTGTGTACCACTCGTGCTTTTACTTCTTAAAGGGCTCCTATCTTTCCCTCTATTATTCACCTCAGGTGAAACTGGAGGCACGGACTTCCCAAAACTAGTAAGAGGATCTAAATCATCAAATACTCCCTCGCTTACAGATGAACCATTTACTTTTGCACTTCCGGAGCCACCAAATTTACCAATTTCTTCCAGTGGATCTGTGAATACCTCTGAGGACGAACCCACGGGGGTAGAAGTCGATTCTAAAACTACAAAGGGGTCCTCCATCACATTAGACGCAGTCTTGGTTGAATTAGAATTTTGTTTTCGAGACCGACTGGACTCTGAAGTTGACCTGTGTAAAGGGAAATGGATATAAGACATTAAATATCAATTGATATCAAGGTTGCTGGAACAGTGCCCAAAGACAGAATGTCTATAAAATGTCTGATAGAAAACAGTACAACTTTACAGCAATTTGACATCCTAGGTTTGTGGGTTTTTCCCTACATTGTAGATATGTGAGTATCTAAATAACATTACAATTATTCTTTAAAATGAATAACTAGATAACAAGCATTTTACAACATTCACCCAAATAGCAAAGACCTTGTCGCTTCATGCCACTCCAAACGCCATATACAATAACATATTTTAAGTTTTCTTACACCAGATTTCAAACTTAGCTTTTAAGCTCTGCTACCGATTAAAAATCAACAGTATTGCCCTGATATTACATGAGAAAACTTAAACTTCAAAGTTGAAACTAAGACACCAAATAGAATTTCTAAGGCTGTTGGGCCTACGTTTGCAAACACATCAAAATGCCATTATATTACATTATACAAAAAAAATCTTTCATAACATAAATTACATCGTTTATAAATAATAAACTCAAAATGCTGATAAAATGAAGCTATAAGAAAATGTAAAACAAAATACCTGCTGCTAGTGGGAGAGCTACTGCGACCAAAACCAGGCAACAAATCATCAAAAGCCGACGCATCGCTCTCCGGTTTCACTCTCGACTCGGTCTCTTTTTTACCTAAATTTCCCAGAAGATCATCAAACGGTGAACTCTTTCTTGCACTCTGAGTTTTGGGCGGCGACCCCGAGATTGACGAGAAAACGTCATCAAACTTCGTGCTAGGTGAAGCCGCAGCCGCAGCCGTTACCGTCGCCGATGAGCTCTTTAATCCTGGCAAGCCTTCAAAAATATCATCATCATAAACCGGCTTGTCAAAAACCGGCATCGTATTCGACTTCGAATTATGCGATTTCACGTTCTGGTCTCTAAATATCGAGTCGTAATCAAACGACGACGTACCGCCGCTGCGAGAATCAACAGCTGAAGTTGAGGAATACTTGGGCGGACCACCGAACACATCGTTAAACAACGGTCCATCCCGATCGTGATCGTCGAAAACGGCACTCGATTTTAAAGAGGATGATTTCGAGAATTCAGATGCATTAGATCCGACTCCAAAATTCGAAGAAGAGGAGTTAGCCGACAAATTGTTACTGCGAGAAGATGCCATAGGAGCCGATTTACCTTGCGGTTTGAAGCCCAAATCTCGGGCCAACAGACCTGGAAAATCATCCATTGATTTCGAATACTATGCGGCAAGATCTGCGGCGGAAATCGAAGTGAAATCTGGAAGTGTTTAGATCTGAAGGAAAAGGGGATTTGCAGGAGACCAAAGATAAAAATAAAATAAAATAAAATAAAATAAAGACGAGGATCACAAAAAGGGGGAAAACAAATAAATTGGAGGAGGGTAAACAGTCAATTATCAAATCAAATAATTAGTAATTTATAAAACCATAATACAGTAATTAATATTAACGACTTCAAATAAATACAGAGAAAATTAAATATTTAGCTGTTGCTTTGTATTTTCTTTTTTCTTTTTATTTTTTTATTTTTGGTGCTTGTCTTCTTCGTCTTCCTCCTCTCTCTTTGGGGGTTCTATGTCCAAGCCCCGATCCCCTTTTCTGTGTATTTTCGTTTTGTTATTTTATTTATTTTATTTATTTAATGATTGATTGGTTTTGATTTTGATTTTGATTTTGATATTTGTTTTTGGTGAAGACTTCAGAGGCTATGACTATGAGATTTGTTAATTTCTTGGATGCCTCTATTATTTGCATATATTTGCATTTTCACCCCTATTATATGATATTTTCATTTATAAATGTATTTTTGTACCTTGTGTAAATCAAAGTATCTACTCTTTCCTCCATCCCATGTTAATTAATTTTTTTTTTTTCTAAATTCATTATGATTATCTACTTATTATAATGTTTTGTATTTAGGTCAAGCTTTCAAAGACACTTTTAACTATCAAATGAATCAACCCGAATTTAATACAAAACCCACTTTTTCTTGTCTCTTGTTTCTTAGTAATCATCACAATTTCTATGTCATTGATAGAATCCAACATCACTAAGCATATCATGTGTATAATATGAAACAAAAGTAATCAAGCTTATACATACAACCAATTGAATACAAGCTAAGCTATCTTACCACAATAGTTTAATCAAACTTGTAAACATAAGAAATGAACATTTACAAACATTACAGGCTTAGGTAAGATATATTGATGTGTTGATTGGGTCCATGTAGCAATTTTCATTTTATTTTAACAAGGTCAAACATACAGGGAATTCAATTTTGAACATGTATAAAAGACTCAAACAAACCAAGAGAACATTACCCTTTTTCAGATTCATAAGTATTCCAACTTGGATCAGTTTGATCAAATTAAACTAATTCTTTGAACTCTAATTGCTAAATTGTTGAACAACTCTAATTATCAGTAACGTTAACTTCCTTGAGAAAACAGCATATTTTCTGAATAAAATGGTAATGGCCGCCGTGTTGCAGGGAACTTACCTAATACTTTCTGTATCTACACTTGTTTGTTATCGTTATTGCCTTTTGTATCATACCCATTTGCTTTTTCATCAGTCATTTTCAACTACTTCTTCTTATACATGATCAACCACTACTTCTTCCACCCCATAAAGTCTTCAAAACCTGAATCATTCAACCAGTTGGTTAGAAAGAAATTTTGAAGGCAGAGAGGGAAGAGAGATGAAGACAGTTTCTTCAAGTCTCTTCTTCTTCATCATCTTTTATGGCTTATCAGCTTTTGTGAATTCACAAACAACAGATTCACGCAGCTCCAATCTCAACCTCAATATATAACTTGCCTTTTGATACGACTTCTCTCAACTGCGCTTCCGTCTGGGGGCCTCAAAACTTCATCCTCAGAGTAAGCTTCCCTTTTTTGTTATGCAGTTCAGACGTTTCATAAAAAAATCTTCAATGAAATTTCGCTATAATATATATATATATATATATTGTTGTTGTTGTTGTTGCTGCATGCAATATGTCCGGACTTCAACAAATGTATGGAGCTTTGTTCTCTCAGCTCCCGACACAAACTCTTTCGTCGGAATGGGATTTTTCACCCAACAGCATGATGGTGGGATCGAGTGCGATTGTAGGGTGGGTAGCTTCCGACGGAAACAGCAATATCAAGTAGCATGCTCTGAACGGACAAGCACCAAATCTAGTCTTGGTTGATCAGGGAAACCTGAATATTCTCAGCAATTCTTCAATGATAATCTCTCAATCTTCACGCATATACTTGGTTTTCCAGCTCAACACCGACCAGCCGCTTACACGGCTGATAATGATATACTCCGTCGGGCCGACCTGCTTTTTTCCGACGTCACCCAACTTTTCGTTGACGAAGCACCGTGAAAAAGTCAACACGGTGCTGATTAATTATGTTACAGGTGAGCACATATACTTGAAAATATTTAAACTTATAATTACGTTATATTTTACTCATGATTTGGTCACAGTTTAATTAAATTGTTTATGACTAATGTGATGATAATAAGGTGCGTTTGGTGCCATCCACAACCAAAGCATATATTATGGAACTACTAATTATTATTTCTTTTTAATCTTTGGTCATAGTTTAATTGTTTATTGTTGTGGTACTTTGATTCAATCTCCGGGATTTATGCTTGGAGTTGCTGTTGGTTAAATTTGTTGAAATATTAAATATATTTAATATTTGACAACTAAATTTTATATTAAAAATTAACAAGGTATTTTAATGACACGTGATACTTTTTACTGCTTAATGCAAAATTCACTAAAAAAAAAAAAATTTATCATATCCTAAAAACGATTGATTTACCTGTGAATTTTATAAACAATCTCAATCCATAAAGAGAAAAATAACGTTTTAAGAAAGTATTTCAAGTCTTTGTTTTACGAATTTTCAAGTTTCGTTTGTGGACTTGTGTTGGGTAATAAACTTGATGTGGATGTTTCTACTCGCAAAGCTCTTGGCATCTTCATTCTCGTGCTTGGGTGCCACCAGCTGGTAATGGCATTTTTGGCTAGACCAGACAAGTCATCAAAAGTGAGAAAATACTGGAATTGGCATCTTCTTTATCTTTGTTTTTCATTAATTGACTATTTATTTTCATTTTTGAAGAACATGAAGAAAACCCAAACAAAGTTGTTCAATTAAACGATGTATTTCGACTATGCAATTGCAAATGATGTCGCCAAATGCCAAAAGTTTTCAATAAGAAATGAGAAAGAAAGGAACCCTTCAGCACCACCAGTAGAGTAGTGTGGTGGGTGGACCTCAAAACTCAAAAAACTTCAATGAATTTACTTGCCAAATGTTGCCACCTTTCTTTTGTTTTGTTTGTACCCAAATACAATTTATTATTCCTCCATTCAATAATTTTTCAAATTGATTATGGTGTTTGAGATTATAATTTAAACAAACATGTTTGGCAAGTAATTATATGTATACAATATCACATAACTTACAGATTATTTTTAGTTATAATATGATAACAAACAAAAATTACATAATCATAAAATAAATTTCATTAAAATGTGACACTCACCCATATGGGTTACCATATTATAATTTACTCTTAATTAATGATATTAAAATCTCCTACCTGGAACCCGAAAGACTCAAAATTCAGTCAAGTAAAAGTCAACTTTTGATTTCCTGAGAATAGATTACACATTTTACAGATAGCAACAACAGTAAATAAATAATTCTTAATAAATTCTTCCTGTCATTTGCCATCCTGTCAATTCTTGTCCACTTTCTGCTCAATGTATAGTCACCATGTTTCAAGCTTTCCTATATATTTGTGGCTGAGACTGAGACTGTGTATTTTCTTACTACAAAAACTTAGAAAAAAAAATATATATATATATATATATATATATCACTTTGTTTTCTTACAAATCTCTTATTCTGAGATGGTCTTCAGTGTTTAATTTCTGTATGCATCGTCAGATTCTCACACCCACTTTGCGTTTGTTTTTCTTGCCTTTGATATTCATACATATATATATATATATATATAT
>JAXCLQ010034862.1:0-24357 GCA_035584115.1 Cedrela odorata | reverse complement strand
AACTTTCTTGTAATACCGATTGTGGGCATGGCAGGGATAGGAAAAACAACGCTTGCTCGGGAAGTTTACAATGACAACATGGTCAAGTTCGACATAAAAGCATGGGTTTGTGTCTCTGACGTCGTTGATGTTTTGAGCATTTCAAAGACAATCCTCGAGTCTATCACCTCTGAAACCCATAAGAAGGCTTTAAATGAAGTGCAGGTTGAATTGAGAAAGGCTGTGAGTGGAAAAAAAATCTTGCTAGTCTTGGATGGCGTTTGGAACGAGAATTACAACTCGTGGGAAGACCTGAAAGCTCCATTCCTGGCTGCTGCACCAAACAGTAAGATTATCGTGACCACGCGCCATTCACGTGTTGCATCAATAATGGGACCAATCGACCATTATAATCTCAAGCGTATATCAGATGACGATTGCTGGTCTCTGTTCAAGAAGCACGCATTTGAAGGTAGAGATATTAATGAGCAGCAAATTTCAGAAATTCGTAATAAAGTTGTTGGAAAGTGCGGAGGCTTGCCCTTGGCAGCAAAGACTCTTGGTGGCCTTTTGCGTTCTAATAGAGGTGATGCTCGGCATGATATATTGAACAGCAATATAATGAATATTGATGAACAAAACGTCATTCGTTCGGTGTTACAATTGAGTTATCATTATCTTCCGTCTCATTTGAAGAGATGTTTTGCCTACTGCGCACTTTTTCCCAAAGATTATGAGTTCAGTAAAGAGGAGCTTGTTTTATTGTGGGTGGCTGAAGGTATTGTTCAACAATCAAGAAATGATAAGCAAATAGAAGATTGGGGCGGCGAGTGCTTTGATGATCTGCTGTCAAGGTTAATTTTTCAGCAATCAAATAATGATAGTTCTAAATTTATAATGCACGGTCTTTTTCATGATCTTGCTCAATTGGTTTCCGGAGAAACCATTTTTAGGTTAGAAGAGGCCAATAAGCCGTCGAGAAGATTTGGGAGGATTCGTCATTATTCCTACACTCGCGGTCAGTGTGATGGGAAAATTAAATTTGAGGTTTTCTATAAAGTTGAATATCTGAGGACATTCTTACCAGTACTCATAAGAGGGGGCTCTGATACTGGTTTCATATCTTATACAGTTCTACATGATCTGTTGCCAAAGCTCAAAATGTTGAGGGTGATATCCTTACAAGGATACCGTATAACTCAATTGCCTGATTCGATTGAAGATTTGAGACTTTTAACTTACCTTAATCTTGCTGGCACCATGATAATATGTTTGCCTGAGTCGACATGCTCACTGTTCAACTTGCAAATTTTGATATTAAGAAATTGTTATCGTCTAATAAAGTTGCCATCGAAAATGGGGAACTTGATCAATTTGCGTCATCTTGATTTAAAAGGTGCAAACTTGTTGAAAGAGATGCCATTCGGAATGAAGCATCTGAAGAATCTCCAAAAGTTGTCCAATTTTATTGTTGGTAAAGGTGCAACTGTATCCGGTTTGAATGATTTGAACAATTTAAAGTTTCTCCGTGGAGAACTATGTATCTCAGGATTAGAGAATTTGACTGATTCAAAGGATGCAAGAGAAACTGCATTATGCGAGAAGCTGAATCTAGAAGCACTGTCATTGCAATGGGGGTCTCAATTCGACAACTCACGAGATGAAGCATTGGAAGAAAATGTACTTGACAAATTGCAGCCGCATAAAAATGTAAAAAGGCTCACAATCACAAATTATGGAGGCGCAAGATTTCCAATTTGGATAGGAGATCCATTGTTCTCAAAGATGGAGGTTCTTACATTAGAAAATGGTGAGAATTGCAAGTCCTTGCCTTCACTCGGGGTGTTGGGTTCACTTAAACACCTCACCATCGAAGGTTTTACGAAACTAAAAATCATAAATTCTGAGATCTATGGGAAGGGTTGTTCAAAGCCTTTTCAATCCTTAGAGACTCTTCGTTTTGAGTATTTGCCTGAGTGGGAGTGCTGGGACACTATTATAAAAGAAAATGAGAATGTTGAAGTCTTTTCCTGCCTCCGTGAGCTGTCCATCGTGAGATCCCCTAAACTCTCAGGAAAATTGCCTGAGCTTGTTCCTTCATTGGAGACACTTGTTGTTAGTAAATGTGCAGAGTTAGTAGTTTCATTTTCAAGCTATCCAATGCTCTGCAAATTAGAAGTTGATGAATGCAAAGGAATGGTGTGCAGCAGTTCTTCAATTGACTCCAAGTCGATCAAGTGTGTGACAATTTCAAATAGTGCACTAAACGTATACGGATGCAATGGGATGTTATACAATGGTACAACTGAGTTGTTAAAGTCTGTGATTCTTTCAAATTTGTTAGAGTTTGGAAAATTTATAAAGCAAGGATTTCTGAAAGTAGATACTTTGGCTACTGGAGACTCTGTGCAGAGGCAGAACTGGAGGTTTCAATTTAAGAAGCAAGTGCAAGGGCTACATTTGCTGACCTACCCTGAAGAGATCGCAATAGAAGAAAATTGCGTTAGTCTTGTTTCATTTCCAGAGATAAATTTTCTACCAAATAATTTGCGGTCTCTTTTGATTGGAAATAACGACGCTTTAAAATCCATGCCTGAGGAAATGATGGGCAACAATTCACAACTGGAATGGTTGCATCTTAGCCGTTGCAATTCTCTAACATTCATCACAAGAGGGAAGCTACCTTCATCTTTAAAAAAGCTTGAGATAGTTGATTGTCAGAACCTGCAGCGTTTGGTGGATGATGATGTAAAGGACGCCTCTTCTTCTTTTTCTTCAGTGCCTGCGGAAATGATGGGCAACAATTCACAACTAGAAAGTTTGAGTCTTAGCCGTTGCAATTCTCTAACATTCATCACAAGAGGGAAGCTACCTTCATCTTTAAAAGAGCTTGTGATAGTTGATTGTCAGAACCTGCAGCGTTTGGTGGATGATGATGTAAAGGACGCCTCTTCTTCTTTTTCTTCGTTGGTGACACTGAAAGATCATCGTATTTATAATTTTCCTAAGCTCACCACTTTTTCATCAGGAATTCAATTACTTGAGGCGCTTGAATCCCTCTCGATATATAATTGTCCAAAGTTTGAGTCATTACCGGATGGCATGCATAATCTTAACTGTTTACGGCATATTTCTATTAGGAAATGTCCAAGTCTTGTTTACTTTCCAGACAGAGGGCTTCCCAGTACCATTTCAGTTTTTGAAATCAGGAATTGTGAGAATCTTAAAGCTCTACCTGACGACATGCACAATCTCAACTCTCTTCGAAAGTTAGAAATAAGTGGGTGTCCAAATGTTGTATCATTTCCAGAAGAAGGTTTCCCAACCAGTCTAACATCACTTGTGATTGAAGATCACAAAATCTATAAGGCACTGATACAGTGGGGGTTTCACAGGCTTACCTCTCTTGAAGCCCTCTGCCTTGGTGATGGTGATTATAACGAGGCAGAGTCCTTTCTAGACGAGGAGATGGGAATGATGTTGCCCACCTCTCTTATTGATTTGACAATCTTGGGATTCCCAAAATTGAAATACCTATCTTCAACGGGTTTTCAAAACCTCACCTCTCTTGTATGGCTGCGTATCCTTGAGTGCCCAAAGCTCAAATCCTTTCCAGAGTTAGGTCTTCCATCCTCACTTTTGTTTTTAGAAATTGGCAAATGTCCGTTGCTAAAAAAAAAGTGCAAAAGGGATAAAGGAAAAGAGTGGTCCAAGATATCTCACATCCCTTGGGTTCGGATAGATTACAAATTCATCTTCGAAGAATAAGAAGAAAAAGGTACGTAGATTTTGATTTATTTAATGATTCTGCATTTTACTAAATAAATAAACAACTACTAATTAACTTATTTTCATTTTCACGTATCAGATATTATGAACTGTGAAGCTGAAAATTGTTGTTTGTTAATATTGATGGAGTGAAATAAATACACAAGTACTTGGATTTAACTTATTTCAACTAATTGTATAGATAATAGACACATACACAGTTTCAATCCGTCTAGAATCGGAGGATGGCATAATTCAGCAAATTGAAGTTTCCATCTCTAATATCAGCAAATTGAAGAAACCCTAAGAGAGAGCTCTGTTTAATTGTAATATTTTGGTTCTGTTTCAGATATACAATTAAACATGCAAAATTATTTTATTTTTTTAATTATAATGTTTTGGTTCTATTTCAGATATATAATTTTTGGGAGTCATTTTTGGCATGTAATATTTCTTTACCCGTACGAAGAGTCTTACTATTTACATATTTTCCACCCACTACTCGTAATCTTGATATTACCACAATGGTAATTACTTTCAAACTTTGGTTCCTGGGACAAGAAGTTCTATTCGAATACAATGCAAAGATCCACAAGTAGAAACATGAATCATATTGCAATATTCATATCTCATTATGATACTTAAAATACGGATGCATAAAATGGTTTAAATGGTCCACAAAAAAAGCTTAAAAGGTCACATCAGCAAACAATTCGTCAAAGTTGATAGTCGGAAGATGGTTTGCACCTCTAAAAGTGACCGGGAACAAACAAAAGAAAGTACATACAAGAAGAGCACCAATCAATTCCTGAAAAGCAACATTTACACTTTCAGAGATTATATTACATTTGACGAAAAGTAAAAAATTTGCAATTGAAGAAAGAATTAATAATGAATGAGTGGAAAAGGCTGTTAAGAATTAGATGAAACATTATACAGATTTCAGATTCTTCTCTGATGTACTAATATCTTTTAAGAAAATAAGTTTCAGCTCAACCAGCTCAGATGATATCAACAATACATAATAAAAAAGATCTCTATCAAAGTGACCAAATCATATTAGATTGACTTTTCTCTTCACCACATTCATTCTACACCATCATGTCAGGTACTGTTCATCATCCAATATTAGCTTCAGGAAAACTGGTGCATAAAGAACTTAAGAAATCCTAACAAACAAAACAACATGTAGTGCCTAAGAATTGATAAACCAAACACACAGATACCTGGCTAAGGAACACCATGCCTGTTTCTTGTGGACCCAATAAGCAGAGACCAGTTTTGATGCCATCTTTTCCAAGAAAATAATCTACAGAAATGGAAACTTTAAGAGAAGATTCGCCAGTGCTGGGACAACTTTTCCGAACCACTTTGCTGCTTCCGCCCAGGAAATCAGCGGCACAAGTCCTCTTAATTCGGCTTCAATGATAAGCCTTTATGCAAATAGCAATGAGTTGATCATCGCATGTTTCCCTCCCGCAGGACATCTGTCATATTGTAGATATGCTTGTCCGCCTTCGACTGAACCTGTTTTTGTTGGTAGTTTGTTCACCATTAATGAATCAATGAAAATTAACTCTTTCAATTAATGGATCATTAATAGTGAAAATAAAACCACCCATATAATGACCCAAAACTCCCTAAATTGCTGTGTAAATTCCCATATATTTTTGTATTTGTTGGTAATATCCTAAACCATTTTTTACCATTAATGGTGGTAAACGGTTTTTGATGAAAAAACCTATAAATTGAAAGTTATACTTGGTAAAAAGTCCCTAAGCCCACTATTCTTTGCAAACTCCATCAAGTGAGGATTAAGAGAGCTTGGAAGGTTTTCTATTGACGTCAAAAACAGCAAGAAAAACATCAATAGTAAGAGGTAAGTTTCTTGGACTTTAACATTAAGTTTTTATCAATTTAAAGCATGATTTATGTTTCCATGTTTACATTTGGCATCATACCATGTTTATGCCTTTGCCTTGATGTGTTTTGAGTGCGTTTTGGATGAAAAATCAGAAATAAAATATATAGGTTCATTTCGGTCATTTTAAATTTTTCATGCAATCAAATTTTTGTTATTTTTAATATAAATAAATGTTACAAATGTATTCATAAATAAATTTAGAACACTTTAAATGTGAAAATTGTCGGAAAACACGTAGAAATTGGTCGAAAAATAATCGAGTCCGCGGGTCTGCAACCGGTCGGGTTGACCCGGCCAAATGTTGAAGCCGAAAATATTTGTCTCTAGCGTGATTCGAATCACGGCTTTTGTTTTTGAATTCAACATTCTAACCACTGGGCCATGGATCATTTTGCATGGTAATGTTGCATTCAAGTTATAATTAAAAGATTTTAAAATAATTGCATGAAAAACAAATTGACCCGAATTGAATCGAGTTCTTGTATTTTTTTTAATTATTAATTAATTTTAATTGTTAATTAAATGCATGTTATTTATGAAATTGTTTATAAATTCAGAAAATAATGCAATTTAGTCTAAAATTATATTTAATTATTCATGATTTTGGCCTAAAATTTAGTTTTATTTATCATAAAATATGTAGATTATAAAAATTTATAATTTTTGGTAATTTTTGAATTTTGACATGAAATATGCATAATTTATTGTATTTTATAATATATTTTATGATTGATGAATACTTAAACTTTATACATTTATTTATTTTTATACATAATGCATATATTTGGATAAAGGCATGTAAATTTAGAATACTAAAATTAAAGACTATTGTCGGATATATTTGTAGTTTATTTTGTTATTAATTACATGTCTAAGAAAATTCTGTCAAAAAGGCCATAAACTGCCTAAGGAGATTGAGTTTTAAGTAGGACCGCTTGTGACCCCTCAAATCTTTCCTAGGAATTTTCCTGATGTAATTTTTATCTTAAATAAATTACTCAATATTGTTTATACAATAGATTTAAGGAAACATAAATATTAAGTAAAATTTCTGAATTTCATGTCTAAGCGATTAATATAAGTTTTAATTTAGAGAGTATCCACAACATCTCTAAATTAAGTGAGAATTATATTCGGATCACATATAGTTTAAAGACATAAATTGTGATTAATCATATTGAAGGTAATAAATTTTATTCCACGGAAATTTTTATTACATTTATATGATTAATTAGGATAAAGTATCAAATTAGTTTTTCTTAACTTACCTACATGAATTAAGAAAATAGATATAATTTGATAGTTTTATCATAAAGATATATGAATCTACTAGAGTAAACTATTTAGTTCACAGACAATATTTTATGTCTATTGATTCATATTTTAAGACATGTTTTATATTGATAAAACATAATATTAGTCTCAAATTTATGACATAAGCATGTATTGTGTACAGCTTTAAAACCTGTAAGTCTATCTGATATCAATATTCCTGAACTAAAAGAAGACAATTATAAAATATGGAAAGAAAAAGTTCTTCTTTATTTAGGGTGGATGGACATTGATTATGCTATCCGGAAAGACGAACCACTTGCAGTAACTGATACCAGCACTTCAGCTGAAATTACTCTTTATGAACACCGAGAGCTATTCAATCGCCTTAATATCATGTTCATTAAGACAAAGATTTCTATTGGCATTCGTGGTTTTGTTGCTCAGCATGATAATGTCCGAGATTTATTAAAAACTATTGATGAACAATTAGAATCATCCGATAAGGCCTTAGTTAGCACTTTGATAATGAAGTTTTCTTCCGTGAGGCTCACCCATATCAATGGTGTGCGTGAACACATTATGAAAATGAGAGATATTGCTGCTCAACTCAAAACACTTGAGGTTGAAATGTATGAATCTTTCTTAGTGCACTACATATTAAACACTCTCCCTCAACCATACGGACCTTTCAAAATCTTGTATAACACACATAAGGATAAATGGTCAATTAATGAACTGATGACCATGTGTGTACAAGAGGAAGGGAGGTTGATGATGGAATTGGGAGAAAGTTCATAGAGTGCACATCTGACTGTACAAGGAAGGAAGAAAAGGCAAGCCAAACAAAAAAAGGAAAGATATAACACCAAAGATATCTCCACAAGCTAAAATTCAGAATGAATCCAAATGTTTCTTTTGTAAGAAAAAAGGGCATATGAAGAAGAATTGTGTAAAATTTCAGCAGTGGCTTTCTAAGAAAGGTATTTCAATCTCTTTTGTTTGTTATGAATCTAATATGACTAAGGTTTGTCATAACACATGGTGGATTGATTTTGGTTCTATAATCCATATTACCAATGTTTTGCAGGGCTTGTAAAACCCAAGGAAGCCAGTGGGAACTGAGCAATATATCTTTTCAAGAAACAAGATATGCTCACCCGTGGAAGCTATTGGGACATACAATTTAGTTCTCAATAGTGGTTTTGTAATGACATTGGAGAAAACCTTTTATATTCCTAGTTTTTCTAGTAATTTAATTTTAGTATCAAAACTTGTACCCTATGGATATTTCTTTACATTTTCGGATTTATTTATAAATATTTTTTATAAATCTGATCTTGTTGGAAATGGTACATTGTCTAATGTTCTTTTTTATGTTAACTTACAAAATAATGCTCGTTATAATACAATGCATGCATGTACTGACAATAAAGATGTGTTATGAATGAGAATTCCTCTAAGTTATGGTATCGGAGATTGGGACATATCTCTATACAGAGAATTCAAAGATTAGTAAATGATGGAGTACTTAATACTCTGGATTTTACTGATTGTGATACTTGTGTGGATTACATTAAAGGTAAGCAAATCAACCAGTCTAAGAAAGGTGCTAAGAGGAGTTTTGACATATTAGAAATCATATATATTGATATATGTAGTCCTAACTTGGGCTCATATGGTCAGAAGTATTTTGTCACCTTCATAGATAATTACTCACGATACGTGTATCTTTACTTATTGAATACTAAAGATCAAGCATTAGATGCTTTTAAAATATTCAAAGATAAATTAGAGAAACAACGCAATAAGCAAATAAAGATCGTGAGATCTGATAGAGGTGGTGAATATTATAGTAGATACATTGAGAATGGATAAGCACTTGGTCCATTTGCGATGTTTCTTCAAGAACATGCGATTGTTGCCCAATATACTATGCTTGGTTCTCCGGATCAAAATTGTATAGCTGAAAAAAAAATCAGACATTATTAGACATGGTGCAGAGCATGCTAAGTAGCTTTAAACTTCCTAAGTCATTTTGGACTGAAGCTTTTAAGGCAGCTATGTATATATTAAACCGTGTTCCAACTAAGGCTGTAACAAAAACACCATTTGAGTTATGGAAAGGTTGGAAGCCGAGATTGCAACATATACGCATTTGGGGTTGTCCTTCTGAAGTAAGAGTTTATAATTTACAAAAAAAGGAGTTAGATCCAATGACCATTAGTGGATATTTTATTGGATATTCAGAAAGGTCTAAAGGATATAAATTTTACTGTCCATCTCATCACACTAGGTTTGTGGAATCAAGAAATGCAAAATTTCTTGAGAATGACTTGATTCAGTAGAAGGGATCAATTTCAGAATATAGTTTCTAAAGAAAATCATTCAAATAGTCAATTAATTGTCATTAATAACACCCCTCCAGTATAAACGGATGTTGATTATCTAATGGTTGATATTAAACTAATAGTGAATGACAATCAAACTCTATAAGCAGATGATATTCCAGTAGATCCAGTTGTTTAAGAATTACTTGAAAATATTGAACAACCAGTTGAACAACAACCTCCTCAAGAGAATATTGATACAACATTAAGGAGATCTACTAAAATTAAAAGATCGTCTATATCTAGTGATTATATTGTGTATCTACAAGAATCTGACTATAATGTTGGAGCTGAAAATGATCATGATACGTTTTCACAAGCTATGAATTGTCAAGAATCTGACTTATGGTATAATGCCATGAAAGATGAGATGAATTCCATGTCAACGAAGTAAGTCTGAGATCTTGTTGAGTTTCCTAAAGGGTTTAAACCCATTGGGTGTAAATGGATCTTTAAGACTAAGAAAATTCATTGGGTAACATCGAGAGATACAAGGCCAGACTTATTGCCAAATGATTCACTCAAAAGGAAGGAATCGATTATATAGAAACTTTTTCTCTTGCGTCTAAAAAGGATTTTTTCCGAGTAATTATGGCATTAGTAGCTCATTTTGATCTGGAGCTACATCAAATGGATGTGAAAACAACATTTCTCAATAGAAATTTGGAAGAAGAGGTTTACATGAAACAACTTGAATGATTCTCTTCCAAAGATGGTGAGCATTTTGTTTGTAAGCTTATGAAATCTATATATGGATTGAAACAAGTCTCCCGTCAATGGTATCTTAAATTTCATGATGTTATCTCTTCATTCGATTTCGAAGAGAATATTATGGATCAATGTATATACCAAAAGGTTAGTGGGAGTAAAATTTGTTTCCTTATTCTGTACGTGGATGATATTTTATTTGCAACCAATAATAAAGAGTTGCTACATAAGGTGAAACAATTCCTTTCTAAAAATTTCAATATGAAAGATATAGGTGAGGTATTTTATGTCATTGGCATAAAGATCTATAGAGATAGACATCGAGGAATATTAGGTTTATCTCAGAAAACCTATTTTAAGAAAATTTTAGAGAGATTTAGAATGAAAGATTGTTCACCAAGTATAGCACCGATTGTCAAGGGTAATAAGTTTAATTTGAACCAATGCCCTAGAAATGATTTTGAAAATGAACAAATGAACAATATTCCATATGCTTTAGCTGTTGGAAGTATGATGTATGCTCAAGTCTGTACCAGACCTGACATTGCCTTCACAGTTAAAATGTTGGGACGATATAAGAGTAACCTAGGTATGGACTACTGGAAAGCTGCAAAGAAAGTCTTAAGATATCTTCAAGGGACTAAGGATTATATGCTTGTATACAGACGAATTGATAATCTTGAAGTAGTTGGTTACTCAGATTCTGACTTCACTGGCTGTGATGATTCAAGAAAGTCAACTTCTGGATACATCTTTATGCTAGCTGGCAGAGCCGTATCTTGGAGAAGCGCTAAGCAGACATTGATTGCTACTTCCACTATGGAGGCCGAGTTTGTTTCGTGTTTTGAGACTACCTCACATGGAGTATGGTTAAAGAGTTTCATGTTTGGGCTTAGAATTGTGGATTTTGTTTCTAGACCATTGAGGGTATATTGTGATAATTCAGCTGCTGTATTTTTAACTAAGAATAATAAAAGTGGTAGTTGAAGTAAACATATCGACATCAAATATTTAGCCATCAGAGAATGTGTTAAGGAAAATAAAGTAGTCATTGAACACGTTAGCACTAGATTAATGATAGCTGATCTTTTGACAAAAGGCATGCCACCTAAAGGTTTTAAGGATCATATGGATCGATTGAGACTTGGTTCTATTATGTAAATTATTGTATATGTACATATAATTTATTGATGAAACTCTATTTATCTAATTTTTTCTCATTATGTGGGCACATTTATTTAAGAAAAAAAATCAATGTGATTGGACCTAGAATAAACATGAGGTTTACTTATTAAGTTAAGGTCATTAAGTAGGATCAGGAATAAACTAGGGTTTATTCATTAAGTTAACTTATATGGATAGGCAGATAAGAAACATAATATATTGTAATACATGGAAGAAAAATTGTCAATTTTGATAATCTATCGCCATGATTCATATATATGTTTTTTAAATATTAGGATTTGGGAAATTTATGGACCAAGTGGGAGAATGTTGGTGGTTTATTCACTATTAATGAATCAATGAAAATTAACTCTTTCAATTAATGGACCATCAATGGTGAAAATAAAACCACCCATACTATGACCCAAAACTCCCCAAATTGCAGTGTAAATTCCCACATGTTTTTGCATCTGTTGGTAACATCCTAAACGATTTTTTACCATTAATGGTGGTAAACGATTTTTGATGAAAAAAACCTATAAATTGAAAGTTATACTTGGTAAAATGTCCATGAGCTCATTATTCTCTGTAAACTCCATCAAGTGAGGATTAAGAGAGCTTGGAAGGTTCTCTATTGACGTCAAAAACAGCAAAAAAAACATCGATGGCAAGAAATAAGTTTCTTAGACTTCCGCATTAAGTTTTTAGCAATTTAAAGCATGATTTATGTTTCAATGCTTATAGTTTTTACATGAACATAATTAGTAATAAGGCATCAGTGTAACTGGTTATTCATTAAAGCCAACTTGAGATTACATGTCCCAAAGGGAAACAATGATCAATCATCAGAAATTTCACTATCGTATAACTAAGAATTCATTGTATCGTTGAATGATAAGATAGGATAGTGAAATCAAGCATGTAGTGTAAAATGCAGGATATGAAAAGGAGTAACGGCAACTTCTTGGAGAGGAAGATCGCAGCTTCAACAGTACCCTCAGCATATATGGACCTACCGCACTGAAACTACAAAGAAACTCTGCCAAGAAGAAAAGAGAAAAGAAAACAAGTTATCTAATGTTGAAAATTTGAGATGGGAGAAAAACAAAGTAAACAAGACGACAAAAACAAAATATACAAGACGTAAAAAAAGAGTCAAAGAAATTAGGATGTTTGTGATTACGCTTGATCAGGGGATGTAAGGTGATAAATATGGAATGCATGACCAGATAAATGCTCCTCTGGAACTCCCACCACATCAAGTTGTTGTTTGGGGTCCCGGATCATTTGTATCTGATGAAAAAGTAAGAGCCATAAATGATTCCGAAGCCAACAGAGATGAAAAAGAAAATATGCATCGTCATGAGAACAAAACCAGGGATGTAGATAAACTTATGCAACATTTTGTTTTTATCACTATATGTCCATTTTATATTCACATTATTACAATAGATACAAGTTATAAGCCATAAAACTTGTAGTTCCCATAACAAAGGGTACTCCAACTTTGCAATATAACTCCGAGTTATCTACATTTTCAAACAACAGCAAGAAAAAAAAATTAAAATAAAATAAATAATAGGCAGAAACCCACATATAAACAATTGTATGAAGGCTGAATTGTACATAAAATATTTCCTTATAAAGGTCCAATACAAAAGTTAAAAGAAAGCATTTGAGTAAAACTTGAACCTTAAGAAGAGAAAATCGGGACAGTGACTTGAAACAGCTTGAACAGAATCCAATAGTTAAACTTATGAAAATATCAGAAAGTGAAAAATGGATTTCTATTTCATTGCTTTGCAACAACAGAGAATGACACTTAAATACAGAAGATGGATTGGAGACCAAGAAAGCTAAGCACGTAATCTATCTACACCTGTAACAAAGATAAATTGATTACAGCCTTTAGATTAAAATCTGTTACGGATGAGAATAATGAAGAGAACGATGTGTGCAGTAGCTGTTGCTGTAAGGCTGTATATTCGATTCTACACCAAACTTCTTTGTCTTTTCCTCAGTAGCTTTTCTACTCAAATGTGAGCTGTCATCCAGGTCACATGCCAATGCCATCTCAGCTTGATCTTCTTCTTCTTTCTCTGCTTCAACACCAATAACTACTCAATTTGTCAAAATAAAATTACTAAATCCAGTCTTTCTTGGCATAAGTTTCAAATTTCAGATTTCTTTTCCTAATTCAAATGACATGTACTATGATTGGTTACCATTCACTGCAGCAGGTGCGGTATAGTCAACAACGATCATGTTTGGATATTTATCAAGGACGGATGCTAGGATAATTTCTTTGTCAGAAGGACCATGCACAAAAATCTCTTTGCCACAAAATTCCACTGTTTGTCCAGATTCCTGCTCTGTGCCAAATGATACTGGAACCAGTTCAAGTCCCACTGAAGCTGCCACCTTCATAACTGCCATCCCCATTTTTCATGTACAACTATTAACCTGTACCGAAGAAAAAAAATACCAAAGCATGAGGTAAATTGTAAATATATCTACAAGAATGAAAACTTCATTCTCGATTCTACGAGAATTGTAATGAAAGCCTTTCATTTGCTTCTGATTGACAGAAATCTACATGTAGGAGTATTGTGATTCTGTGATCCTGGTAAAGGAAATTGAGTGAATCCTTACTTCCATGTTCTGAATCAATTAACCAAGTTAATAAGAAGAAATCACCAGAAAAAACGAAATGAAGATTTTTGAAGCATATTTACAATATTTCTCATCATAGTAAGTTTAAAATAAGAAAAAAAATAAACTTCATTATCGTCCCTCTACAAGTGCACAAAAGTAGTAACTAACTTAACCAATTTTTGAATAGCAAGTTAGCCCAACTCCTGGGCACTAAACTCCGTAACAAAATCTTGGTTAATTAATGCAAGCCCAATCAACATCAAATCAATGATTTTAATAACATTCTTTTATTTAATTGTATGTTTGAACTTGGAAATGTTACGAATATTGACCGTATACTCAGCAGAAACTCAAAATAAGCTTAAGATAAAAGGAAAAAAAAAAAACATTAGGTAAAAAAGAGAGGGGAAACAATTTCAAGCGAAGGGTACCATGATTGGAATTTGGATGTTCTTGGAAATGGGTGTTTCCAAATGCTCAATTGTTGAAGCTGATGTTGACATCGACAGAACAACTGGAACCAAAGATCTTGGTTTTATGAAAGACACGCTGTTATTACTATTACACTGTCCTCTGATTCTGCTTCCAGTGAAGAATTCCAACTTCTGTAGTTCAAAACTACCGTTGTATGGAGCGTTAAACAAGGATGTCATTATCTCTTACCTATTACAGTTCTAAATCATTTCAGTTTTCAAGTAAGAATGAAAAAAAAAAGAAAAAAAAAAGAAGTTTTTGATTATAAAAGAAAAACATTTGAATACACACCTGGATAGGGAGAGGCAGAGAAAGCTTTCTGTAATTAAAAGAAAAATAAAACAAAACAGCGGCTAGTAAAGAAGAAGAAGAAGAAGAAAAAGTAAATTAACCATAAACCCTGCAAAGTAAACCAAGAACCTTGTTGCTCTACTCAGTTGGGTTATTTTTAACGGTAACAGTTTTTAAATTAATTAAATTTTATAATTATTGTGAATATTATTAATTTTGTAATTTATTTAATTAATTATTCTTATTTAAATACGCATTAATTTATTAAATTTTTGTTCTTAATAGATAATTATTGTGCTTAACTTTTTAAAAGATCAAAATACCTAGAAATCTATTAAATTTGCCGTGTCATATGGACTATCAATCTTTTTTGTTTTTGATTTTATTTTTTTAATTAATTAAAATTTTCTAAATTTGTAAAATTAATTTTCTTATATAATTATTTTTTTTATGGATATTGATAATTTTTATAATTCTTAAATTATTTTTGTTTCAGTTTAAGTGTCCTTATTTAATTTTCGTATAAAAAATATAGTATTGTTGTTAGCACAAATTTATATAAACTTCTATTTTTTTTTTTTTTTATTGTGTCAAGTTTGTGCATGGTTTTGACACTTCTATTTTTTTTTTTTAATTTCTTTTAAGGTAAGGAAGGTAATCGCTCAAGTTTAGGACTAATACCACTAAATATGTATTTGTATTGATATCTGTAAAAATAAAATCATAACCTCTTATTTTTCTTAAATTCGCAACAAAATTTTTCTATTTCGTGATAAACTTATATATTCCAACTTAATAACTTTCCTTGACATATAAGCTTCCAACTCCATCTTTTATATACTAAAAATTGATTGTATATTTAAAATGTACTGAATTAGATTATATAAAAATATGTATTGTATGTGTATTTAGTGTAACATTATACTGGATTGTTTATAGATTACTGTGTTTAGCAATTTATTAGAGTTATACTAATACTTAATATATAATAAATAAAAAAATAAAAAATAAATATTTTATACTTAATATATAATGTATATTTTAATAACAATTAAGTTGTTCAATGAATTTTTTGCATTCACGAGTTTCATTTTCTCAACTTCAAATATAAAATTCAATCGAATATATGAACAAAAAGAAGAGAGTTTGGAATCAAATAATATTTTTAAATTATAACACTATTTAACTAACAATCAAAAGTTTAACACATTTAGCTAGTAACAAAGAGAGAATACTATTTTTTCCTATAATCACCTAAATCATTATTACTAAACTGATCAATTTTATAAAATTTAAACAATTTTGCCTTCAATACTCTATGCTACATTAATTTTTTTATCTTTCATTTTTTTAATTCACATAATAAATAATAAGTGATAAATAAAATTTATTTACAATAAAATTTACTATAATATAATTTACATAAAATTGTAATTTTTTAAAAATTAAAATTAATTTTATCACTTATTATTTATTATATATATTTAAAAAATAAATAAATTTATTATATAAAATTAAAAAATAAATAAATTAAAATTTAAAAAAAAAACAAAAGACAAAAAAAAAAAAATTGGCCCGAATGCTAGTGCCAAACGCATGAGCGTTCAAGCCAATTTTTTTTTTTTTTTGTCTTTTAGTTTTTTTGTCTTTTAGTTTTTTTAAATTTACAATTTTATTACAGTAAATTTTATTGTAGTAAAATTTAGAAATTATTTATTATGCAAATTTTTTTTAAAAAATTAAAAATTAAAAAGACCAAAAAAAAAAAAAAATTGGGCAATGCTTGAGCACTCGAGCTAATTTTTTTTTTTGTCTTTTGGTGTACTCGAACCAAATTTTTTTTTTTTTATCTTTAGTGTACTTGGGCCAATTTTTTTTTTTTTTGCCTTTTAATTGTAGTCGTGCCAATTTTTTTTTCTTTTAGTGTACTTGAGCCGATTTATTTTTTTTTTAGTGTATTTTAATTTTTAATTTTTAAAATTTTAAAATTTATAATTTTATTATAGTAAATTTTATTATAAATAAAATTAATTTCATAACTTATTATTTATTATGTATATTTAAAAAAAATGAAGAAATTATTTATTACGTAAAATTAAAAAATAAAGAAATTAAAATTAAAAAAATTAAAACTTATATTTTTATATAACCGTTAAAGTTTATTTATTTTTATTTTTTATATATTTAATTTTACATAATAAATATAACATGAGCGCTGCCATAATTCAATTTTTTTGTCTTTTTAATTTTTAATTTCTTTATTTTTTAAAAATTTAAATAATAAATAATTTATTTATTTTTTAAATATACATAATAAATATTAAGTGATGAAATTAATTTTATTTACCATAAAGTTTATTATAATAAAATTGTAAATTTAAAAAAATAAAAAATTAAAATTAAAATACACTAAAAGATAAAAAAAGTTGGCTCGGGTACACTGAATGGCTAAAACAAATTGGTCCAAGTGCTTGTGCGCTTGGCCCGAGCGCTAACCAATTTTTTTTGGCCTTTTTGTTTTTGTTTTTTTTTAATTTCTTTATTTTATTAAATTTATATAATAAATAATTTCTTTATTTTTTAAAATATAAATAATAAATAACAAGTGATGAAATTAATTTTATTAATAATAAAATTTACTATAATAAAATTAGAAATTTAAAAATTAATTTTATTTTACAAAAAAATCACTGTAGTACAAGTATACAAACTCACCGTAATTAAGTTATTTTTAGGTTATATGGTCAAGAGGGTAAAATTATTTAAATTTTGTAAAATTAACTTATTTGATAAGAATAATATAGGATTGATCATAAATATAAATTGATCATATTGAGTGTAAAATAAAATTATTTTAAAAATTTTACAAATTATTTATAAAGATCCTTCCTTTTATACAGACTAATAAGAACCAAACTAACTCATTGTATAATAATTCAATACATCACCCGTACCTAAATAAAATTAACGAATACATCTAAATAGAATGGTTCAAAAATTATATTTTTTTTTGTACTTACATTAAAACATTTAATCATGTATAAAACGTGTAATTATGACATACTTATATAAAATGTGTAATTAATTATGTTACATTAATTTTTATTAATAAATTTATATGGTAATAAATTTATATCGCAGACATAGATAAAATATGTAATTAATTATGTTAATATTACTTGATAAAAATAAAATTAATTTTAACAATAGGTAATGGAACGATGGTCAATTGAAAAATAATAAAATAATTATTGTCACAGAAATTAGTGTCAATATTATGAAAACGAAAAATAGGGTTTAAAATGTCAAAATCTTTTTGGGCTCTCTTGACTTTGTGCTATCAATCATCAGAACTTCTAAAGTAACAATGGCGTTAAACCTCAAAACAACAATCCATCACTCTATTCTCTCGTCATCTCTTCAATTCTCAAATGGGTTTTCTCCAAAACCAACATCCATCTCCTTTTCACGTTCTTCTTCTCTCCAAGGTTTCATTTTTTTTAAAAAAATTTTGTACTTCACTTTTGTGTTTTTTAGTAACAGCTTCGTCATTGACTTGTTTCAAAATTTCAGGGTTCGGAACCCAGATTGCAATTTACAGGAAAGAACGTTTCTTGTTTGTAGAAACTACTGCTGTGAAGCATTTGACTGGATCGCTTACAAGAAATGAGGGACTTCGATTTGCTGTGGTCGGTTCTTTTTTCCTTCTATTGTCCCTTCATTTTTTTTTCATTTTTTGATGTTAGTTTTCATCTGGGAATTTTTTATTTTTATTTTTTAATTATGAAGGTTGTTGCAAGGTTTAATGAGATTGTGACAAATCTACTGTTAGAAGGAGCTTTGGAGACTTTCAAGAAGTATTCAGTTAAAGAAGAAAATATTGATGGATGTACCTGCGTTTTTTAAGACTTATATTGTTATGGTAAAATGGATTAGGGAGTTCTGTTGAGTGTTTTGGACATCTTATCGTTTACTTTTACAAAATAATGTAGCTCTGTTGATATAGCTTTATAGTTTTGCCTCATTTTATTTGTTCTGTAAATGTCAATAATAGCCTTCCTTGTCGTAATAATTTTGAGAACTGCATGCGTTTGATGGTCAAATTTATCCTATTTTCATGATACTGACTTGTTTTTCTTCGTATGCTATATTCATCCTTGTGGCGTGCCTGAATATGTCTGCCAATGCATCAGGTAGTCGAAAGTGTGAACATCTTTCCCCAATGAAAAAGAGGAGAAAGAAAGCACAATAAGGATTAATTAACTTATCCTTTAAGCTAGCATTGCTGCATCACTTGATTTAGGAGCTTTTACGTCTTAGAAAGTTTGTTTACACATGCTTTTAGTGGGCATTCTAGCATGATCCAACACAAAGCAAGAAGGCTTCTGGGTAATTTGATTCTCAATTTCGTTTATGGTCTTGGTTGTGTTTTCATATTTCAGATGATGGGAAAATTTTAATGTGGAATGATTCTTCTCTTCACTTTCTCATCAGGTTGTGTGGGTTCCTGGTAGTTTTGAAATTGGTGTTGCTGCTCAAAGGCTGGGGAAATCTGGAAACTATTATGCAGTGTTATGTATTGGAGCTGTGGTATGATTTCTCCACAATCTTCTTAACTAGCAAAAATATCTCTTGGCATAAATCTTTACTCCTCACTGTACTGTTGGAGAGTAAATATTTGCCGATGTTTCCCTAATCTCAGAACCTTCTTTTTTGTCAGTAGAAAAGAGGTGATACATCCCACTATGATTCTGTTGCTAATTCTGCTGCATCGGGAGTTCTTTCAGCCGGAATAAATTCAGGATGGTATTCATTTTTGGTTTTAGTTGTTTAATCGATTACATTCTCTGTATCGGAACGTGGCACAAATGAAAAGAGATGTGTGATGAAAGGTTTAAAGTCTTAAACGGACATTTTATCATATGCTTCATCCCCATTGAACTTAGAGGGTTGAAATATTTCTAGATAACCACTATCTAAATATGCTTATGTGTTGCTGTGTCGCAACATGATCATCATTTTTCTGCCTACAATACCTGTAGCCTTTGCAAATTCATTTTTTACTGCTATGTAAATGATAGTTTGATCTTGATGAAGCATGTGACTCACACAAACAAAGTTTATATTAATGGTTTTGGTAGCCAAGTTGTATCTTTACGGGTGATTCCTTTTTTGAGTCTCATACTCACTTATGATCACAGTTTGATTTAAGAATGATATAATGTTTTTAATTCTCATGTATTTAGATTATTTTCTCATTTCTTTATATTCAAATTAAGGCATGTCCGTGTTCTTTGCCTTTGTCATCTTTGCATATGATAGGCATATTCTGCCCTAATTTACTTTCTGTGACAACATTTGGCCTTCAAGTTTGGTGTCTTCTGAGGCTTTTGATTGTATTGCTTTGCAAGGTAGCTCATATATGACTATAAAGAAATTGAAGAAAAAATAAGTCTTGAGGCAAGCGGCTTGCTGAAACATTAATATGAATCTATGTGCATGTTCATGGAAGAATAGCCTTGAAAGTGTTAAAGAGTTTCATTCTTGATTAAACTGTTCATTGCTCTATTTTCTATTGGGAAGTGGGAAAAATATGCTGTAGCACATCATTACAGCTTGATATTTTGTTGGTCTGTGTCTTCAGTTTATGCTTTATTTCTGATTGAATTTGTCTCTAATGAACTTTGTAGGTGTTCCATGCATATTTGGTGTCTTGACTTGTGATAACATGGAGCAGGTAAACTCATAATTAAGAAACCAGAAATTTCATTCAAGACCCATGCTGCATGGAGGAAATTTGAAGAGTTTTCTTCATCATGCTATCTAAATGAGATATAATCTGTGACCATTGCCTTTTATGACAATTGCAGGCATTAAATCGATCTGGTGGTAAATCTGGGAATAAGAGTGCTGAGACTGCCTTGACTGCCGTAAGTTGATGTGAAAATAATATCGTTGAATAGGATTGTAATTGCAAATTGATAGCCGGTTGGTTGACTGCAAGTGTACTTAATTTTTAAACAACTCTATTTAGATGGTAGTCTCACATCCCGAGTTTAAAAAATAAAAAATAAAAAGGGTACGTTCTATTGGACATTTTTTAGGCAGCAAAAATGATTGTATTGTATAATATTAAAAAAGAAAAGAGTTACAGAAAGCTTTAAAAAATTTATATCTATAATATTACTTAATAAAAATAAAATTAATTTGAACAATAGCTAATGGAATGATGCCACTGCTATAAATAATTATGAAAATGATGGTGTAGAATAATGATAAATAATTTAAAAAATTATAAAAGTATATTTTAAAATATAAAATTGAAATGTCTATGGTCAATTAAAAAATAATAAGATAATTATTGTTCAGTCCAACACAGAAATTAGTGCTGTCCCAATAAATGCTTCAACAAATGCCCCAATATTATGAAAACCAAAAATAGGGTTTAAAATGTCAAAATCTTTTTGGGCTCTCTTGACTTTATGCTATCCATCATCAGAACTTCTAAAGTAACAATGGCGTTAAACCTCAACACAACAATCCATCACTCTCCTCTCGCGTCATCTCTTCAATTCTCAAATGGGTTTTCTCCAAAACCAACATCCATCTCCTTTTGACATTCTTCTTCTCTCCAAGGTTTCATTTTTTCAAAAAAAAAAATTTGTACTTCACTTTTGTGTTTTTGAGTAACAGCTTCGTCATTGACTTGTTTCAAAATTCCATGGTTCGGAACCCAGATTGCGATTGACAGGAAAGAACGTTTCTCATTTGTAGAAACTACTGCTGTGAAGCACTTGACTGGATTGCTTACAAGAAATGAGGGACTTCGATTTGCTGGAATTTTTGAAACTATCCTTGGTCTTGTTGTTCAATTGGCAGAACATGGTCCCATTCAACGAATTCAACATTATGCTATGCACTCAAGGCTTGGTCGCTGTTTTCTATTTACAGCTTTCCATGGTGTTTGCCAATTATTTAATGAATTCGGTATCTGTTTTCTGCTCTGTTGTTTGGCTGTAATCATTCATGATTATAGAGTTTGATGCATCCACTGGAAGTTGTAATATTTAAACGTCTTACCTACTTGACTTTTTGGCTTATTGTAAAAAGTATGTAACTCGTCTTTAACTATTTTTGCCTTTCAGATTTATGATGATGAGAAGGTAACAATGATTGATTTCCCACAAATGGTGTCTGTATCACATCGTAATGCTCAGATGTAAGAAATACTGTTTGTTTGAATAACATGTTGAATTTTTTTCATATATATTATCTAATTTCTAGTTATTGATGGCTATCTTTCTCAAATTGCTAAAATCTGAATTTTGTAATTCGTGCTTACCATATGTTATATTCATTTCCTAATAAGTTCACATTTTTTCAGATACTTCGACCATGATGTTGAATGCATCTTTAAGTTTTTTAGAAAGAGGTCAGTTGTTATTTTGCTGGAATTTTTGGAAGTCTTATTCCTAATGAATTAATATTTGATTTGCTTTAACTATAGGGTAAAGAGGTCCTCATGATGGTTATTGCAAATGTTTTCTGGAAGTCTAACTTTTAGTTGACTGCTATGAAATTTAGCTATACTTGTCGGTTGATTAACTAATTTCTATGGTACATTCATTTTCTTCCTGCAGGTTCAACCTGTCTTTTCAAGAAACTGCAGACGGTGATGACGGTTCAGACATAGATGCTGATGAAAATGGTAGGCCTTCCTTTTCTTCAATATCTAAAAATACTGGATTTCTGGACAAGGAACTTGCTGCCAGCGGGTTTACGAGAAAGGATCAGGATGACATTGAGAAGGTTTGCTTTATCACATTTCATATGCATACTTGTGCATTTGAATGAAGATGGATGGTGTGTGTATGTAGAGAGGGCTAGATGGTAATTATATTATGGATGCTTCATTGCTTGATTGTATTGCTAGTTCTGCTAAATCAGATGCCTTCTGATAAATGAGTCTTGAGATAACTTGTCTTAGAAATTATGTTCTAGTTCAGCTTGTGTCTTGGATCAAACTGATATGTACTACCACTGTCTAGTTAAGAATAAAGGAGCCTGCTGGGGACCCTCTCCTGCAATATGCCTGCACTGACAACCTCGGCACCTACCTCTGCAAGCCGCCTGTGTATGCAATACCAAAAGGATGACCAGGGACCACAAGTAGCAGCAGCTCATTTGTATTTTTGTACACGTTGCATAACTGAATCCTTTGTTCTTTAGTGTCTCTTCTGTACAAAATGTGTATATATCTGCAAGATAGAGTGAATAAAATGCAAGCTGAAATTAATACAAAAGCTGATATTCATCCCTCTCTCTGTTTCTCGTTCCAGCTTTCACTGTTCATCAACTTTAGCTCAAAACCAACTTGTCTTGCCCTTCTTTGTATATGCTTCATTCCATTGATGATCGACTCTATAGCATTATCAAGAGCATAGTGATTTGCATGTTTAGCTGCAATGGTTGCATGCATTGACATAGACAATCTTCTTTTTGATGTGGGTATTGTCGTTCACTTATTCCGTGATGTATGCTCTTGTTATTTTTCAGACTGTTTTGGTTCTGCGTGTTTTCACTGTTTTCGTGTAACATATACTGTTGTAAACCTTTCCGAGTATGAATCAAAGCATGACAACATAGTTCTATTATGTGCAGTTTATTGGAGGTAATGAAAAGAATTCAGGTTCTGATGACGAAGGAAGTGATGACGGAAATGTATCGGAGTTAAATGAAACAAATGTTGATGGTGTTGATTCTTATTTCTTTACACTTGGAGGAGCAGGTACAATTCTCATGAGCATTTATTTCGCTTTAATTTTTAAGTGATTTTACTCACAAGTTGGCTGTGGTTTATGAGACAAATATTGGCGTTTTGCTCTCTAACACTACAATTTTACTCACTTTTCACATTAGGCAAGTATTTTGCAATGTACAAATATAGAAAGGACGGGACTATTTTTTTTAATAAGAAATAATTTATTTGAATGGTTGAAGTAATAAAATTGAAAGCAGCATAACATATGTAATAGACTGGATAGATTAAACTTGTATGATATATTTTGTTTGAAATTATAAAAAAATAGTGGGAATTATGGTTAAGTCATTAAAAAGTAACAAACCAATTGATTAGTATTCTAAATATGATGGTTGAGCCATTATTTTCCAGAATAACAGTGATAATGGTCCTGCCTGATGATTTGTTAAATCAAACGGTCAAATGAGGAGAGCAAAATAATAAAATAAAACCAATTGGAGTAAACTTCGTGAGGTGATAGTCCTTTTTAGTTCAAAAATAACACGAGTCATTATAAGACCACCTTGTTTTTACTTTTAGCTTTTGCAATATGTTTAATTATATATTTATTTTTAAATTAATTTTAGTGATATGTGTTTGGTGTAATTTTATGCCTTCTTGCATTGACATTGTAAATTCTTATGCAGAATGTGATTCTCGAAGAGCCAACTTCTAGCAGCAAAAAGGAAGGTGTAAGCGGGGAGAATCCGCAGAACTGTGAAGCAGGCGAAGACAGTGAACCTCATGGTCAAGATCTGAGTGACAAGGTATTACCTGTGATATTACCCTTTTGCGCATACTTTGAAACACTAAGTGTACTCTTGTCTGGGCCTTGGATATTGGATTTGCCTTGGTCAGACAGATAATGTCTGATAATATCAAAATTTGATGCGTTAAATAACCTTAAAGGGATCTTATATGTACACTTGTCT
>JAXCLQ010034851.1:0-24359 GCA_035584115.1 Cedrela odorata | reverse complement strand
CAAGCTTCCAAGGTTTTTGAAAGTGTAGATTGAAGAGGTTGTATTGTTTACAACTTATCTTCATCATATTAAGGCTTAGAAAGGTAAAAAATTTCAAAAAACCCTTATCTTTATGCATATATGTAGGTATATGTAAAGACTTTAATTTATGCATGTTTTTAGGCCATAGATTCCTACAATTATCAAATCTAAAAGGTTCCTTAAAACCAAATAATGTCAGTTTGGAATCATTATAAAACAAAATTAGTGCACTCACTTGTTAGAATGTGACTAACTCATACCAAAGCGTGGTTGGTGAACGTTTCGATCGGCAATCTTACTTGTTGATAGAAAACTAGATTTTCTTCCTTTTATCTTCTCTATTCGTATTTTCACATCTTGTTCAGGCATTTCATCAAACTCATGATCCTCCTATTTTCTTTCTTTTGCTCTCTTCTCCCTTTTTGCCGTTTTCCTTCTCTTCCCTCATTTTCTTTACGCACGAGTCTTCCTTTCTCTTTCTATTTTCCACTCCAAAACCAAGACTGATTTTAGTTTCCCTCTCCTCCATCTCTCTTGATTTGACTAAGTTCTCTCTTCCCTTCTCTTTCTCTTGATTGGCCAAACAAGCTTCCTCCTCTCTCTTGGCTCTTGCTTCTCCCAACTGAACTCTCTTTGCTTTTCTTCTTTTCCTTCACCTTTTCTTCCTTCTCTTTTCTTTTTCTCTTTCTCTCATCTAGCCAAACACCCATTTCCTTCTTCTTGATCAGCCAAACCTATTTCCTTTCTTCTTCCCTTCCATTCCCATCCAAAACCAAATCTATTTTCTCCTTTTCTCTTCTCCCTTTTGCTCTCTTGGTTTTCACTTTGCTCCTCCTCTTTCCCATTTACTCTTTGTTTCTCCATCTCTCTTTAGTATCTTTTCCTTTTTGTTTTTCAAAAGAAAGAATAAATGAAATAAAGCAAAATGACTCATTTTGTGACGCCCTCAATTTTGTAAATTTGTAACTGTAGCATATGCAGTATTTAGGAAATTTAATCGAATAGTTTGATGTTATTAGTTTAATTAAAATTTTATGTAATTTAGAATTTTTAGGTAAATGATTGAATTATGGGCCCAAAATAATGTTATTTGTTTAGGCCTAAAATTAATTTCATAAAGTTGGGTTATAAGTAAATTTTGGATTAAGAGAATAGTATTTCAATTAATTTTGGACTTAATTGTAAAGATTTTGAAATATTAAAGGTTATTTTAGAATTTTTAAAAGGGACTAAAATAAATTTTTTTTAAAAGTTTTAGACTATTTTAAGAAATTTACAAAGAGTAGGGATCCAATTGAAATTTGGCATAATAAATATATCAATTTGGCCATTTCTCCCCGTCTGCATTTGATTTCTCCTTTTTCTCTTAGGTAAATAGTAATTTTGAAGCTGCTGTAATATTTTTGAATATGCTACGGTATCTTTAATCTAAATAGTAATAGTTTGCACAGTACCTATAATACAAATAGCATTGTAGCTACAGTATCCGGCATAAATAGTATTGCTACATCAAAATTGTATTTGTTTTCTTAGGCGAAAATGTATAAATTTAGGGTAGTTGAAAATGTGAATTAGAATAAGTTAGTCATAAGAATTCATTGTTGAAAATCAGGTAAATGACCTTAGTTAATTAAACTTAGTGATATGGGTAAAACTAAGAAATTTTAGACATTAATTTCATGAATATCGCATTTAAAATATTTATATTAATTAATTGAATAGTAGAAGATATGATTTGTATATTTGTGGTATTAAGTTACGAGAATTTGGGAGAAGAATCAAGTTAGAGAGGAGCATTGTTAGTGGGAGTGGTTACCCTTCCTTTGTAATAAGTAAATCGTGCATGCATTTTTACTACTTTTGAAATAATATAACATCTGAATATGTTTGAAAATAATATGAAAATTGTGGATTTTAAATGTTTTATATGTTGATATCAAATTCATGAAATAATTGTTGAAAATTATGTCGATATGAATGTTTATGAATGAAAATGATTTTATGACTCTAGTCGTTAGTTAATGTTTATTTTGATTTGATTAGGTTTCGTGGCAAAAGCAGAACTTGTGAGCTATTCAAAATTCTGTTTAGCATACTACGCACGTTTCTGTTATATTCGAAATGGAAAGATTGTCCACTTTATGCAGAATATGTAATCACATTCTAAATCTGGGTCACCGTGAGTGCAGTTGACACTAACTAACAGAGTTATTCTGAAAATGATTGTACTATGAATTTTTTTCTTTGTAATTGAAAATTTTGAAAATGTATTAATCTGTTTGAGTATTTATATTCTTTACAGCATCGACATGTGCAAACTTGCATGATTTACTTACTGAAATTATATCTTACTGTTTATTTTAAAAATTTTATTTTTCAGAAAATAATATATAGAAGTGACAAAGGATGTGTGCAAAGTTAGTTAGACGTAGATGAAAAATTTTAATTATATATGTAATTAATAAAGTAATTATGAGATTGAAAACTAGTTATATAGATAATTCTTTGTATGTGTAAGAAATTTAAAAATTGTAGACATTTAAAAATCATGTAATACTGATGTAGTATTGTGTTTGAATTTTAGTATATTAAGGCTAAGTTCTTATGTATGAAAATTATATACAGAGGGTGTGACAAATAATGTAATATTGAGTGGACATTTGAACTGTTGATACAAATACTTTATGGGCAAATGATGTAGCAGTATGTAATAATGATTGATTGAATAAGTATAAGAATAAGTGTTACAAGAGTGGTATCAGAGCTAAAGGTTGAAGTTTTGTAAACTCTAAATAATGAGATAATGATTTAAGATTCTTAGATATTAGGAATGACTAAAAATTTTGAGTATATAGACTTTTGGATTAATAGGGAAACCAAGGTTTGAATTTTAGAAAATTGATGAAAAAATATAATTATGGCAATGAGGGACAGAGAAGAAAATATTTATACGTGTGAATACAATATCGATGCAACTAAAGAAAGTATCGATTCATGTAAAGAAAGTATCGATACTTTGTAAGCCAGAGAGTTCAAAATTATTTAGGAACTCGCCCATATGAATATCCTAAGGAGAAAAGATCGATACATGAAGGCAAATCTATCAATACTTAGTGTCAATGAAATTTTCATAACTAAATTTTAATGAATAGATTAATATTTGGGCTTAAAAAGTGTTGATACATTGCAAATCAGAACTCAGGTTAGGATTCTGTAAACTTTGGGTTAATTAAAAAATAAAAATAAATAAATAATAAATTAATAATGCTAAGCAAAATTTTTTAGTTAGAGTAGTTTTAACTTCGGTTTATTTGTGAGAATTTCAGGAAATTTATTTTGTTTGGTTTTGGTTTGTAGTTGTGGTAAGGACAATAAATAAAAGTAAAAATGGTATAATTGGTAGAACTCTTGTAAAAGACTTGGAAATTTGTATATTATTAAGAAGAGAGCGAAACTAATAAGAACTATTCTCTGTTATTCCCATATTGATCTAGGTCCAAGGGTGATTGAAGAAGTGAAAAAGAAAGCCCTCCCAAGAATGCGTTTGTTTAATGGTAATAAATTAGTAGTAAAACGTTTGTATTGGAAGATGAAGTATTATAACACCTATGAAACAGATAGGCATTGGGTGAAGATATTAAGGGAAAGAAGGAAAGGGCAAGAAGTTTGGGTCATTTAGCAAAATTTCTCCCACGAGAGTGAAAAAAGGAATAGAGCATGGAGAGGTAGAAAACTTAATTACTTATTTGATTTCGCAAATCTTTTATTTTATGATATGATTTCTGTTGGTGTTGAAATTAAGAATCTTTTGTGTTTCTTTTGTTATAATCATGTTAAGTGTATAATGAATTGAGCCATTTTTACTTGAAAAAAAAAAAACTAATTGTCAAAACAGCTCAGCTCAACTCAGCTTAGTTTAAGTGCTGTTTTGTTTTAATTTAATTAGCTTGTGTGTGGTATGTTTTGAATATTTTGTAGGCTAATTGAGTTTATTGTTGAATGTATAAAGAAATGGAGAATTTGTGATTGGGAAATGATTGGTTTTAGTAGAATTAACACATTTTTCATTGGAATTTAGGTTGTTATGTTGGGGTAGTTGTGTATTAAGAGTTTTATCTAGTTGTACTACTTGTTTAAAGTGTATTACTTTTGATTGTAGTAGATAATGTGTCAAATTATGTGTTTGCTATTGAAGAAAGTGGAAGAAATTCGAAATGTACTGAATTTATTTGCATGTGAATATGTGATGTGAATTGGTGATGGTGTTATCGGATTTGATTCAATGAGGTGTTAGGGGGTAGAGAGATCTATTTTTATAAATGAAGTGTGAAAAATTCAGGTAATTGACTGTCTTTTTATATTTTTGTATGTGTCAGGACAGGAGTAGAGAGTTATTATTTTGCTGGGTATTTATAGTTTTATCTAGTCAGTGTTCGTATTGTCTAACATGTAAAAGGTTAAAACTAGTCAAAGAGCTGTGATTACTTGATATTCTGCTTGATAGATATATTGAGAGAGTTTGTTGTTTAGCCCAAGAAGTATAAAGGATATCTCATATTTAATTTATCCTAGAAATGAATTATTCGATATAGAATTAATGGAGTAATAACATAAGGGACTATGTTACTAGTTTTACAACTTCATTATCTATGTTACATTTGTATTCATTATTTAAGTGTGAAATTGTTTTCCTTAGTGGCTTTTAGTTACTGTAGTAGAAATCTTGCTAATAGTTTTCCTTTATTTTTGATTGAGTTCATAGGCATGTAAAATTTCATTCCAATTAAATTAACTATCTGAGAATTTTAGTTTTAGAAAATATTTACGATAGCTGAAGCCTATCGTAAATAGATTAAGAAGGCTATCAAAAATAGATTAATAATTATTCTTTTATCCTGAAAAGTGTGCTACAGTTTGTAGTCCCTTGGTGTGCTTAAAAGATTTTCTTTAGCTAATAAGAGACCCAAACAAAAATAGAATAAGTGAACGAATCAAGTAAAATATATAAAATGACTAAGTAAGATATTTAGGCTTGTAATTGAGTCATGAAATGTATTTCTTCTTTCTCAAACATTTTGTGATTGTTTATAATTTATAAAATGTTAAGGAAAGATTTAAAATTATTATTTCTAGTTTATGCTAATATTAAAAAGGAAATTTATAATTTTTATAAAATGAATTATCTTAGGTTATATTATTAACTGGCTTTTGATATAAGACTATTTATGAGTTTAGTTTATAATTAGGAATAAAGTCTAAATCTTATTTATTCTTATAAGAAATAATAAGAAATAAGAATTTTATTTTACGAGATTTATAAGAATTAATTATCGAAAATTATAATTCATTGATTAAGAATGGAATCTAGGTTGCAAATATATGAGGTTAATTTAAGATTTTATTTTATGTTCAGAAAATTTCTAAAGAGATTGAAGAAGTAATATGAAAAAAAAATTTTAAGACCATAGAAATAATTGAATTTTATTTTTGGATGAAAACCAAGAATGTTTTAAAAATATGACAATTTTCCTTAAGGTGTCAAATTGGTGTTTTAAATTGGATTAAATTTACAAATATTTGAAACCTTTACTGACATATTATACATAAAAAGAAATATATAGTTTCCTAAGTTAAGAATTTATATTCATCTATTTTATTCAATAAATTCTTACTAATTAAATAGTACGATTAGGAAATTCCACACGTGACAACCGCCACAGACCCTCAAGAGACATTCTCATCCCTGAACATATCACTTAGGCCTGTAAGGCTGCTTGGGTACCTGTACCCTATATACTCATTTACATGCATCTCAAAACAAGTTCCAAAATAGTTCATAAATACATTCACATAAATATGTTTCTCTGAGACAGTTTCCAAATCATCTCACCATGGGCATATATTTAATTTAAGATACATGTAAAATGCTTATTAAATTTCATCATATCTGTTCATAATTACATACATAAAACAGTTTTATAAAAGATACCCTGTGAACTAATCTGTCTAAATTTGTAAGTCGAGAGTATTAACTGTACTTGAGGGCGTTACACCCTTTATTGATCACTACCACCTGTGCAATGCATTTCTTAATCTCGATCTCCTGAAAACTGGGAGGTCAAGGGGTGAGTATGTGAGGATATACTCCGTGACTAGACAAAAATACAGTTTAATAAAATAATTGTTAATGCATATAAAACAATTCTATATTAATAAAAATATGGCCTGTCATTCAAATTACTAGGGTGGCTCCTATTCTCGGTGATTACCTTGGTCATGGTAATCTCGAGACCATCGGTGGTTTTTATGTACTGAAAGTAATGCTCATTTTAATAAAACCATTTCATTTTTAATATAAATAATACATGCTGTCTTTTAAAATTTGGCCCACCACTGATATTCGCCTCGAGTATTCATGTGGTGATACTCATGACTGTCCCCAACAATCCCACAGGTGGGCAACTCTTTATCATCATATCCACCTATATAACTACTCCACCTGTGGCTCATTCACCTAGGCAGCCTCTCATAGGTCCGTCTCCAGGCTATTACCCTATAGCTACAGTCATATACACACTTGACCTTCTTGGCCATATCACCAATATAATACTATAAGTAAATTCATATACATATTTACAATCATTTCATTTTCAATATTATTATAAAGCATGCATTTTCAATGTCAATCTTGGCCCCTGGCTATTCACATTTCAAATCAGTAAACAGGCTATCGCATGTATTTCAAATCAACAATGTATATCTATTTCTTACTTTATAAAACAGTAAGTCCGTAAAATAGTTTATAAACATAAAAACAAGTTTAAAATCCACTCACTAGTAAGGGAGGGTCAACTCTCCCATAATTACTCTTTGCGCTCACTAGGTTCCATTATCGTGTGTTTGGCGCCTAATATCACACATGCATAGTCTTATTAATTTCAATATTCTAAATCATTATAACATGCACTAAATGCGATGTTCATGTATAACTTGTGCATAATTCCTTAGTTTGACATATATTACATTACGAGGCTTTACTAATAAGGCTATTTATCCGATTCCCAACAACGGATCCCATAACCGTAACTATCCAATTTTACATACATTTTTATCACAACACTTCAATTATCACCACTTTAACGTTATTATCATTTCCAAAACATCATTGCATGATATCCCAAATTTGTTTTTCCATCTAAAACAGTTTTATACATTTCAAGCAATATTCAACGCATGTATATGTCGTCATAACTTCCATTTGTCAAAAATACACAATTCAACATTTTCGTCATGTGTATGTATATATATAATTACTTCAAACAATATTTAACGAAAAATCGACTTCGTATACTTCCAATCATTACTATAAAGTACTAATTTATATTTCCTATACAAAATCAAACTCAATTTTCTAGATGGACAGTAAACCCTAAACTTTAATTTGTTCCAAATCTCAAAATCATGCTTGTAATGAGTTATTACTTACCAGTAACTTGTTCAAACTCGTACAAACTTCAATTTGTTACTTAAACGCAAAAGCCTCAATTTTTCCTTAAAACACATTTTTCTTCTTCGCCGTTTCTTGCATTTTCTAGTCCAATATCGGTATCAAATCGAAGAGAAAGTGACGGGGAGTCATTTAGTGACAAAAACTTCAAATTTAATCAGAAGAAATTAGAGAAATTGTAGAGAAAAGTGAGAAAAATATTTTTAGAAAGAGAAATAAATTTGACTTGTTTTAGAGTGAGAGAAGCTTAAAAATACTATTGGAGGCTTTGGTATATATAGAAAAAGTGTGAAAAGTCCAAAATACCATTAAAAATCTTGAAAAATCTCGAAAAAATTAGATTTTTGCCGTAAACAGTGTTGTGAACAGTGCCATAAACAATGCTCTATAATGTCTTAAAAACAACCTCACTGCCGGTAGACCGGATTGCTACTGTTCCTTAACATTGCCACTGCTGGTCGACTATTTTTAGTGCTACAGTAACTACTACAGTACTCGATTTTTCACTGTTGAAAATCTTACAATTTAGTCTTTGAAATTTTGCAATTTAGTCACTTTTTCAGTTTTTAAAAAATACAACTAAATTCATATTAATTATTTTATTAAATCAACTTAAGTTCTCCTAAGCCTCGTTAATGTGTCAAATAAATCTTGAATCATGCATATGTAATACTAAATATCCTTAAACGACCATTTTACTCTTGTGTTCGAAGAACAGGGTTTACAAAGTTCATAGTTGAAATATATATATATATATATATCAAAGACAATTTATGAAGAAAGATTAATTAGTGAGTTATTTAAGAAATTTCAATTGAGAATTTATTTGTATCAAATATATATTAATGAGAATATTTTAGTATAATGATATTGAATTATATATGCAAAATTTATGATAGTAGACTTCATATGATCGATGGGGTTTATAACTAAAGGAATATTGATTATATGGATAAGATGATCTGCAAAAGAATTATTCGAGGTGAATAGAAAAAGGGATTTGGTTACTAAGTATAACTCGAATATTATTTTATTGAATTTCCTTATATTAATGAAGTTATTTTAACGAGGTTGAAAAGACATGTAAGTTGGACTGTATCAGCTCAAGGGGTTGAAATTTGATTTTGTTTGATGATTAAAATATAATTGAATATACATGTCGTAGTTTAAATTTGAAAAGATTTAGAGCAACTAATGAGATAGTTGAAATTGATACTACTTTATATGATTTTATTTGTAGTATATAGATATATTAGTTTATAACTGATTTTAAGGTCCATATGACGAAATTATGAGGTATAATAAGAAGTATATTATTGAATTTTTAATTTTTAAAGTTTAATATTTTATACATGTGTTATTTTAAAACCTGGAGTGGATGGAGAACAAAAGTATCAACAAATAGTTTGAATGATTTGGTTTAATAATTTGATTAAGAAAAGTTATTATTAAATATTCCTAAGTTAAACAATAATTTTGATGACCATAAATATTATAGACTATAATCGAATTGAAAATATATAATTCTTGATTAATAAAAATGACATAGTTAGAAGTTTATATTAAAAATATCAAAAGTACCATAGTATAGCGTACCATTTGAGAATTAAAATTTGTGTATATAAAGAATCTTACTTATATGTTATGAAAATTTAAGTATGATATTATGCATTTTATAAGTAGAGGTTGGTAGAGGTAATGATGCATAATAATTCTTGATGCAAGAGTTAGACCTTAATTGTATTTAATGGTTTATAACTATTGACAATTCTTCGCATAGATCATATATATTAGTCAATATAATAGTAAATATGTTTTGACATTGTGATAGAATAATGGTTAAATATTAAGGGATCAAGGCGATTAGAATAAAGTTGGATTATATTATAAAGAGAATGTCTCTGATATCTTAGATTTAGATCTAAATATATATACAACGTACATATTGTATGTTATATTGACATAAGTCATTTTGCAATATATAAAATTCTGTAGAAGTTATTTATAAGTTATGTGGTATCGTAGAATAATGGATGGTGATGTTGTATTTTAGAATAAGTGATGATGACAGTAGAGTTTAAGTCTCAAGATCATGTCGACTTTAAGCTTAAATATAATGATTGGACTATAAGTCAATAAGATATATGATTTAATATTATATGATTTTTAGAACTTGTTATTGGAGTTGCTCAGTGGAAGTATGATTTAGTAAGAATGATAATTGCTATTGCCATCAATGAATGCGTACTAAAAGAATAGACTCATTAATTATGTATTAATTTAACTAAGTTACCATACGCTTTGAATGGTAGTAGTAATTTGTAATGAGTTTAATCAAGTGCGTCAAGTTAATTACTTGCTTTGTGGAGATTTCATAAGATGATCTTATTAGATAAATGCAATGGGTATTAGTTGAGTATATATAATGAATAAGGCACTTGTAAAATTTTAAGGACAAAATTTTTGTAAGGAAGAGAGAATTATAACGCCCGCAATTTTAAAAAATTGTACTGTAGCACAGGCAGTATTTAAGAAATTTAATTAAATAATTTGATATTATTTGTTTAATTAAAATTTAATATAATTTAGAATTTTTGGGTAAATGACTGAATTTTGAGTCCAAAATAGTGTTATTTGTTTAGGCCCAAAATTAATTTCATAAAATTAGGTTATAAGTGAATTTTTGATTAAGGGAATAGTATTTCGATTAATTTTGAAATTAATTGTAAAGATTTTAAAATATTAAAGGTTATTTTAGAATTTTTAAAACGAACTAAAATAAAAAATTTTTAAGTTTTAGATTATTTTAAGAAATTTAAAAAGAATAAGGATCCAATTAAAATTTAGCGTATCAAATATATCAATTTGGCCATTTATTCGGCTTCTCTTTTTCTCAAAACCCAGCAAACCCACCACTCCCCCTTTTCTCAATTTTTGGCCGATTAACTTCAAATTCATGCGAATTTCTTTTAAATTCTAGTTACCAGTAAGCTTTAAAATGTGTTAGAAGCTTGAATTTTAGATTTTAAACATGAATTGAAATTAAAGCTACTATTTATCTGAGAAAATTTCACTTAATTTTGTATAGAAAATATTAGATTGTGTTAAATTAGAATAGGAAATGCAGTATTAAGTTAATTTGACATTAATTTAAGTGTTGATCGGAGGAAATTAGAGTATTTTTCTCTCGAGTGAATAGTAATTTTGAAGGTGTTACAGTGTTTTGAATATGCTACAGTACCCTTAATCTGAACAGTAACTGTTTATACAATTTCCATAATATAAACAATACTGTAGCTACAGTATTCGGCATAAACAATATTTGCCACAGTAAATTTGCCATGAACAATATTTTTGTTACAGTTTTTTTTAGATCAAAATCATATTTATTTTCTTAGGCGAAAATTTATAAATTTAAGGTAGTCGAAAGTGTGAATTATAAGTTAGTCAAGAAAATTCATTATTAAAAATCAGGTAAATGACCTTAGTTAGTTAAATTTAGTGATATGGGTAAAACTAAGAAATTTTAGATATTAATTCTATAAATATCACATTTAAAACATTTATATTAATTAATTAAATAGTAGAAGATATGATTTATATATTTGTGGTATTAGGCTATGAGAATTCGGGAGAAAAATCAAGTTAGGCAGGAGGATCGTTAGTGGGAGTGTTTACCCTCCCTTTATAGTAAATAAATTATGCATGCATTTTTACTGCTTTTGAAATAATATGATATCTGAATATGTTTGAAAATAATATGAAAATTGTGGATTTTAAATGTTTTATATGTTGATATCAAATTCATGAAATAATTGTTGAAAATGATGTCAATGTGTGAATGTTTATGAATAAAAATGATTTTATGGCTCTAGTCGTTAGTCAATGTTTATTCTAATTTGGTCGGGTCTTCTGGTAAAAGCGGGACTTGTGAGTTATTCAGAATTCTGTTTAACGTGCTACGCACGTTTCTGTTATGTTCAAAATGGAAAGGTTGTCTGCTTTAAAGGGAATACATGATCATGCTCTGAATTCGAGTCACCGTAAGTGTATATGACATTAACTGACAGAGCAATTCTGAAAATGATTATACTATGAATTCATTTTTGTGTAATTGAAGATTTTGAAAATGTATTGATCTGTTTGAGTATTTATATTCTATACAGCATTTAAATGTGCAAACTTACATAGTTTACTTACTGAGATTATATTTTACTGTTTATTTTAAAAATCTTATTTTTCAAAGAATAGTACATAGAAGTAACAAAGGACGCGTGCAAAGTTAGTTAGATGTAGATGAAAAATTTTGGTTATATATATAATTAATAGAGTAATTATAAGATTAAGAACTAGTTATATAGATAACTCTTTGTATGTGTAAGAAATTTAAAAATTGTAGATATTTAAAAATTATGTAATACTGATGTAGTATTGTGCGTGAAATTTAGTATATTAAGGTTAAATCCTTATATATGAAAATTATGTACAGAGGATATGATAAATGATATAACATTAAGTGGACATTTGGATTGTTGATGCAAATATTTTATGGGCAAATGATGTAGCAGTATGTAATAATGATTGATTGAATAAGTATGAGAATGGGGTGTTACACATTTAAATGCAAAATATGGACCAGCACTATTCATCCAATTTGGTCTTATTTTTTCATTTTATTTTTCTAGTCCATTTGTCATTTAAATTGATAAATAATAATAATAATAAATTTCATTTAATTTAAAAGGTTAATTTAGTTATCTCATTTTTCTTGTAAATCATATCGATCCATTAAGTCGAAACTCATGCAAGTCTATTTATAATTAATTCAATTTTCAAATTATTGATCCTTTAAGTTCGGAAAAAATTTATTACGATCACCAAGACTTTATTTTAACTATTATGTAAAATTTCAATCATTACTAATGGTGTCGATGTGTGACTAACGATAATCCTCTCATACGTAAATTAAGTCAACAGTGTGTAACTAGATTAACAATCACAAAAACAAACAGTGTTTAAAAAGAAAATAAATGATTTGAGTTGAGAGAGTGTATCTGGAGTCTTTTTGGCAACATAAAAACTATTAATCTTTATTTCATGTGGATGAATTTTCCTTTTTATTGACCCCGACCTAGTGGTTATAAGAAGTGACCTGGTGATAACTATCTTGTAGTCATAGGTGGTTACTGAAGTAGTGGGCGGTTAAGCGATACAAGCCTATGTATCTTCTAAGATAGTGAGTCTTCTAAGATAGTGAGTAGTTATGTGGAGGATCTTGTTTTCAAACTATCAGTCATTCTCAGGTCTTAGGTGCCCTTACTTATTGGAGGGCGGTATTGTAGGGTCTTATTGGATGACGGGAAGCAAATAAAAGTATATGCTCGGTCTTCGGGCATTGACAGGTAGATAGGTTACGAGGCTAACATACCAATACATCATAACCTTTAATTGAAAAAAAAATTATTAATTCATGAAATCTATTCCGTAAATACGATGCAATCCTTTTGCCATAATTATATTTTGCATTAATCTAAAGTTTGAAAAGTGTCAAATCTAATAACTTACAAATTAGAGATTCTCAAACTCCTTTCAAAACTCTCTCACCATGGCCATAGGTTTACGTTATCACTTATACAACATGCGCTTAAATTGTAATATCTTCTCTAATTATCAAGAATGGCGAATCCTTTATTGATCGCTTAAAAATTACATATACTTCTCATATTACCTAATCACTACTTTATGCGCAATCTCTAACTGGACAACAGAGATGTAGTGTCAAAGCATACATGATCCACATACTAGATACCATGGAGATCTCTAGCCTAAAATCAGTTATACCATTGCTACAAAGAGAATTACCATAAACAAGTTGATAATCACTCCATATAGATTCTCTTGTAGACTAGTTTGATGTACTTATTCTCTAACAAATATTCATGTGTTAGACTAAATAAATATCTTCACCAAGATAGCAGTTATAACACATGCAATTCTAAATTAGATATATCAACGTCTTAATATTGATAATCCTATAAATAGAATATTTTATAATAATGGGATCTCATATATCAATTAAATTGACTCATTTAAGTGTTATTTTATAGACTTTATCATATAAGAAGTCTTAAATACATAACATATGCTTATAAATAAAATTATCAATGTTATTAATCAAGGTAATAATGTGAGTTTATGTGTAAGTTCGATTGGACCTAAGGTTAATCACTAACACATCTCGTAAAGTTCTCTAAATTTTTTGTTGTCAAATTACTTGTCATTGTCCTTAATTATGGCGTGAGAAATTTCGAACTAAACATATCAAATTCTTCAAGAAAAAAGTCCGTAGTTTTCTTCTCAATGATCTTTATCAGTGTTTCTGCCTCTTCCATTTTATGAAATAATTCATAGCAAAAATTTCGAATCGTGTTTATGCTCACCCTATCAGTAATAGCCTTATAAAATCCAAACCTCATTGTGTAAAAGGCCAAGGAATTACTATGTTGATTAAGTGCTCGGGTAATTGTCGTAAGACATCCCCATGAAACTGACAACTTTTACAAAATTTCACTAACTTCGCTGCATCCTAATGAATCATTGAGTAGTAGTATCATTCATTGCTTGAGAACTCGAAAAGTTAGAAATTATGGTCCTATATGGCTGCCTCAAATTCCCAGATGAACCTCTCTTAGGATATAGTTAGACTCTTCAACATATAAACTTCTTAAGTATGACATCTTGTATCCCCTCATATAGAGTGTCACATCAATCAAACTATACCTAACAGATCGATATTTCAACATTTTTGTTTCATTCTTGTTATTTGGTAGACACCCATGCTCAATATATGCCCTTATCGGATCCATCCAAGACTTAGTGATCTTGATGTTATTTACTTCTCCTTGGTATTCTTCTTTTTGTTCAACACTTGGTTTTGTATTCGATGAGTACCGTCTTCGGTACTCTACCTTCAATTGTTGATACCAACTTTGCCAGGGAATTTACACAGCATTTTATGTTCTCAGTATTTGCTTTGTAACTATTTCTTCAAATTCCTTCATCATCTCTTTTACTTTGTCTATATATTTTTATTTTCTCTTCTTATGCCTAAAATTGCCTATTCATTTCATTCACAATAAGTTTAGAATTACTCATTATGCAAAACTTTTTTAATCCCATGGAAGCTGTTAATCTCAAGCCTTCTATGAGTATCTCATACTCCACTTCATTATTAGTCAGCTTAAACTCAAACTTCAATGCGTATGTCACTTCATTATATTATAGGCTAATTAGAACTATCACGGAACCTCATACTCCACTTCATTATTAGAAGCTCTATCGATTTATACTTTACATCCTGAATCACATGATTCTCATCTTTAACCACCATTACAGGCTTGTTTATTGCATCCTCAATTATTGATCTCTCAACTATGAAATCTACTAAAGCCTAAGCTTTAATAGTTTTTCTAGGATGGTATTCAATCTCAAATTCACTAAGCTCTATAAACTACTTGACAAGCCGACCATAGAGATCAAGCCTAAGTAAAATTTGTCTTAGTGGTTAATTTGTAAGCATAATGATCAAATCAACTTGAAAATATAACTCAGTTTCCTTCTTACTACGATTAAAGCTAATGTCAACTTCTCAGGTGGTGAACATTTATTCTCTATGTCTAACAAAGCCTTCTAACATAATAAATTAGCCTATGCACTTTCTTCTCATCCTCTCTTACCAATACTACACTCACTGCATGTTTTAATACCACTAAAGAAAGGAAAAGTATATCCCTCTTTTGTGGTTGAGCCAATAACGGTATTTTGCCCAAATATGCCTTCAACTCCTGGAAGCTCTTCTCACAATTCTCAATCACTTTATGCCTTTCCCTTTTCGCATCACTTGAAAGAACTCAAAGAATCTATCGGCAGACTTAGAGATAAAATGACTCAATGCTGTAATCTTCCCCACTAGACTCTGCATCTCTTTTAAAGTACTTGGAGAATTCTTATTCAAGATCGCTTTCACCTTCTGTGAGTTCGTTTCAATCATTTGACCTAAGCTAACACCAAAAGCATACTTCTCATAATAAACTTCATCTAACATTCCCTTAATAGATCGAATGTCTCCTCAAGTTTTTCACATGATCCCCAGCGTATATGGACTTGATTATCATATTATCCACATACACCTTCATTGTCTTCCCAATCAAAGGTTTAAATATCTTACTAACTAACATTTGATATGTGGCTCCATCATTCTTCAATACAAAAGGCATCACTTTTCAGGACCTTTGCCACATTCCCCTATTTCCTTTCTTTTCTTCTCAATAGCTTATTTCTTAATCACGATCAACTCATTCGCTTCCTAATATGCGATATCGTATGTTGTTACATACTTTTTGTGTAACTCGTACTAGAAATCGCACATCCTAACTCTTTTCTTTAATCCTTCTAATGTAATTGGAAGGTTTTAAGCTTCTGATTCTAATAATTTAGCATGGTATCTCCTCACATACTCTTTCAAGCTTCCGACAAACTTCTGCTTAGTCATCTTCAAACTACAAAAATCCTGCATAGGTATGCAGGCTCTTCTAAATTCTTTTTCAAATTCATGGTATAATTGGCCAAAGGACTTTATACTCCTCGACTCTAAATTCTTGTACTAAAGTAAAGTTTATCCCTCCAAGATTAATGAGAAGGGATGGCACACTTCTAACTCAGTCAAACCTTATATGTGCATCATCTTCTTATATCTATCAATGTGCAATGTCGGATAGGTAGTGATTTGCAGCATCTTAAATCTTCTCAGAAGCTGTATTCATTTCCCAAAACAAGAGTGACTATATTAAATTTGTACTCTTTTTGTACCTTGATTCTCTGCTCTCTCTTCAAGTCACTTATTTCTTCTCGCTACCATTTCAACTCTTCAAACATATCCCTTTGTCTTTCCTTCTTTTGTCGACTTCTTTCTCGTTCTTTCCTTTCAGTACCCTCAAACTAACTTCTTGGGTTTTGTCCATACTCTGGAGTGTTTTCATAGTGTTTCTCCATGTCTTCATTTCTTCTTTCTCTTGTTCAGGTTGGTATTTCCTCGTTTTCCTCGTAGATTTAAAATGAGGGATTTACAATGTTAGAATAACAACGACCTCCTTTACTTTTTCTCTCCCCGTAACTAATTTTATGTTTTCCTTTCTGAGTTACTATAAGTCTCCCAAGTCGAGGAATATCCTTCTTAGTTCTCTTGGTTGGACTCACATTTTATACTCTATTTCTTGCTTTTGAAACCTCAAGATTATCTTTGAACTGGTATCTTATCAAATTCCCATCATCTCTTTCATTGTTTTGGCTTTTTCCTTCAACTCGCCTTGCAAGGATCTTATGATTCCCCTTCTTTCTCCTCCATTACCCTGTTCTCTTTGAGTATTATTGTCACTTGAATTATCGATGTTATCTTATTGGAATTCTACTGCACTTTATCCAAAAAGAATTATATTTCTTCTCTTCTTGATATCACCATGTTTTCTTTCAAATTGGCTTTTCGTTCAATTTCTCACAGATGGTGCCAGTTGTTGCCATTGATTTTCTTACTCCAAGATGTTAACAAGCAAAATCTTTGTTCTTGAGTTCTCGGTGCCTCGTCTATCAAGGGTGTCGATGTGTGGTTGGCGATAATCCTCCAATACTTAACTCAATAGTGTGTAAATAGACTAACAACCATAAATAGGAATAGTGTTTATAAAGAAAATAAAGGATTTGAATTGAGAGTGTATCTATAGTATTTTTTGCAGCATAATAGCTAATAATCTCCCTTTTATGTGGATGAGTTTTTCTTTTTATAGACCTCAGCCAAGCGATTATAAGAGATGACATGGCGATAACTACCCCATAGTCGTGGATGTTTATTCAAGTAGTGGACGGTTAAGCAATTACAAGCCTACTTGTCCTCTAAGAGAGTGGGAGGTTATGTGGAGGGTGTGGTTTTCAAACTGTTAATTGTCATCGGATCTTTAAGTAACCTTATGCACTGGAGGGGGTATTCTCGAGTCCTATGGGATGATGAAAAGTGGATAAAGGTGTATGCTCAGTATTTGGGTACTAACAGGTAGGTTATAAGGGTAACAATTAATAATTTTTATTATATATTAATATCTTATAAAAGAGACATACCTTTCTAATTAAATTATATATATATATAACAACATTTTATAGTAGTTGAAATAATGTTTACTTATTCTAAACCTTGATAAAATTCAAACTGGGTCTAACAACTATAATTGAAGGGGTGTTCTGGTGAGATTTTTCACAAATAAAAAAATACATGTATACCTAAAAATATATGTCATATTTTGACTATATAAAGTGAAATAATAATAATAATAATAATAAATTGTAAAATTAACTATTCTAAAATTCTATACTGGGAGTGCACTCTTAAATAACCAAATTATTGAATCTGAAAGTTAAAACGCTTTAAAACCTATTTTGTACTAAGTTAAACCGCCATAGAACCTATTTTACATCATGTCATTGTCCTAGAACAGAGAATTTTTTTTAAGGACAATGTTATTATACACCTTGGTTTACTAGTATTGTTTAATGTATCCAATAATTTTTTAAAAATGAATTTCTAACAGTAGTTAGTGGTAACTGATTAATGATATTTTAAATTTTAAAATTATTAATATTAAATAATTAAAATATACAAACCAAATTTTATATATTAATTATTATTAATATCGAAGTGTGCAGATTGCACAGTCCATGGATGGGCCGGGGGTGCAGGTAAAATTGTTAAATAATTGTACAAATTTTTATTTGTACGGAGTGCAATAGAGTCATAAAATTACCAAACACAAGTTAATGCAGACTCAACTTTTACTGTAATGCATACCCGCGTGCCAAAAACACCCTATCAGTTGAAATAATTTCAATTCGAGATATGGTTGAGTTATTATGTGAAGAAAAATCGTTCAGTTTTATATTTTTAAAAAATTAAATGATTTAGTTTGATTTTTTGGTTTCAATTTCTAAAATCAACAAACGAATTGAAATTTTTATTTTTTAAAAAAAAAATTAAAACATAATGACATAGTTTAATTTTTTTTTCAATTTTTAAAATCAACAAATGAATTAAAAATTTAATTTTTTTTTAAAAAAAATTAAATCATAAAGATACAAGGAATTTTTATATATTAAAAATTAACATGATAAACATAATTTTTTTTATAACTTAATACAAATACCAAATTGCATTAATCAAATTAAGAACATCCAAGTCTATATAACTTAGTTTAGACTTACTTTCACTAGTAACGTGAGATGCGATAATACTGTAATAGTTTAAACTCAATAATTAAGTAAATATTGTTCGTTTTAAGTGCATTGTCACAAATTTATTCTTGGACATAATATATATTAATGAGTTAGAACTCTTAAAAAAGAATGTGGTGTCAAAATTTTGGGTAACATTATTTGAATTATTAGTAAATGTACAATATCTCTAAATTAGTGTGTGAAAAGCCATCTACCTAACCAACGAATTATAAAGATTAAAAATGGAAAAAAAAAAAAAAGAAATCTTAGGCATTATGAATTTTATTAGTTTATTACGTTATGAGAAATAAATTGGAAGTCCATAGCTTGAGTGAAACAAGAAGAATAAATTCCCTTCGATTTTTTTGGTTTCTATCTAAGCTATTAAAAAAAAAATAATAATCTAAGTACTGAGAATAATTTTGAATAGGAGTATTTTAATATTAAATAAATTATAAATGACTTACGCATATGCATGAAATAGATTTTTAAAAGTTTCATGGGGAATTTGTATAGCAATTTGATGATACATATCTTGAATAAGCTCAATTTTATTGAAAGGATTATGTTTTTTTAATTCTGATTACTTCATGTGTTTGGATAAAGAGAGTTTTTTTAATTGTTAAATGCAACCTCAGAGTTTCAATCTTATTTAATGGCAGCTGACTCATTTGGTTGGATGTAGTTAAAATCATTTGGTCAAAATTTAATTTCTTAATTTTCTAAAAATGTACTTATGTCAATACAATACACAAAGGCTGACCCATTCAGTTTTAATTTTGGTTCAAATTTTTAGTTTTAATCATAACTAAAAATAATAATTTTTTTATTTATAATAATGAAAACAATTGAGAATAAAAGTATTTTAATAAATAAATAATTGACACATCTATATGGAAATAAAGTTTTAAAATTTTAAAAAATTTACAAGAATTGAGATTTGAGAAACAATTTGATTACACATATTTTCAAAAAGACTCGAGTTTCAAGAACGAATTGTTCATTCTTCTATTCTTTTTTCTTTATTGGTTTGGAGTTTTAATCAAAAGGGGTTACTTACTAAGAATACATGGATTATTTCATGGGTTTGTACTAAGAGAAAACTTCCTGTTAGAATTTGGATTAAATTTCTGAGAGATTTTTTTTATTCTAATTACAGTCTAAAAGTTTAAATCTCGTTTAATGGAAGCTAACTCATTTGGTTGGATATAATTAAACTTATTCACTTGGTTTTGGCCAAAATTTTACTTGCTTACATGAGAAATATAAATGTTCTAACTAGTGAAAATTTGACTATAATCAAAATTTAATTTGGTTAGACAATCAATGAACCTTTCTCCTATCTTTAAATGTTTTTTTTTTTTTTAAATTCTTTGGGTAATGGTCCAAGTTTAACCCAGTAATTAACTTAAAACTTCATTTTCGAGAAACGAATCAAGTCATTGAAAATCAAAAATCACATTTGATACTCAGCATCGGATCATACTACGTGAACCTCCTTCAGAACCATGATATGAACAAGCTAACCTCTAAAAACCTCCCAAACCATGCTTGTGAGAACAGTTTAGTTGAATTTCAGTCAATTTATTATCAACACCACTCTAGTATCAAATATCCTTCCTCGTATATGAATAGAACTGAAACCTTAACCCAAGCCACCCACAGAAATCAGACGACCTGTGGCATTCAGCTTGGACTGGCCCTGAAGTGATAGTCTAAGTCAACAGTCTTACCATGAAAGAAAACTCTTCAACACATTTATGAGATAGTTTGGACTTTAGACTTGATAAGCCAAGTGACCCTGAATTCTCATGCATCAATTAATACTACATCCAAGCAAATAGATGAATAGTCAATCAAATCCATCAAGTACGTATCCGCATTTCCAGTCGTGCCGCCAAACCCATTATCATAATACAACAGAGCATCAAGAATGTCATGTTGCAGAAATTTGAACCTCAGCCATGTCCCTCTCTAAGAGGCAATATATCCATAAGCAGCTGTGTACAGCTGGGATTTTTCAACTACCAGAAACCTGAGAGTTACCATTTGGTGTGGAATTTGTTTCAGATGATCTATCTCATCTAAGGCTTCCATATCTATCGTCATTTTATCATCAATATCAGCCTGCTCTACCTCTGCCATTACCTCATCCCCGTCTCCTACCATAGGCTCAACCCCATTTTGCACTGAATTTGAATGCAGCTGCGGTTCTTCACTAGCTTGTTCTGATTTCTCTGGTCTCCGCTTCATTGTTTGTGGATACGGATCGGTACACAATCAATGTAGATGTCACCAATAAATTCTACAATAAAAAATAAATCAATCATAGTCACACTCATAACCATCAAAGACAGACTTATAGCAAAGGGAATAAAACTTTTGGATTTTTGAAATTTTTTGAGACTTAAAACTTTCAAAATGCCCATTGAATATATGTATTTCCTGTAGAGGTGTCCACCAGGTGTTCATTGCTTACTGCTTGACATAGTCAATTTCATGGATATTACGAGTGGAAGCACCAAAATATGGTGATCAGAAAATCCAAAACCTTCTCCAAACCTGCGTCCAAGCGACGAAGACCAAACACACATAACTAAAGTAATAACAATATAACACCCTCAAAGACAGAGACTTTAAAGTTAATCTGAGCATTTTCATTTTCAAGTTTTAAACTCCAATAAAAAATTAACCAAAACCAATGCCAACACGAAATTTCTTTCATCAAAAACTGCAAGCAAACTATTCTTTCAGATGGGCAGTTAGGTTGTCATCATTCGGAACAAGCAGTCAAAAACTAGAAGTTGTAAGAGGTTGAAAGCATACTGAATGCTAAAGCCATCTTTCCAACAAAAGCAAGATGAACGGAATGCATACCAAAGCCTATCAATAGATCTTCTATGCTCAAATGAAAATATTGAAATGAGCCCAATGTATCGGGCCTTTTTATTTTCAATTTATTTAAAATTTGAATGCAAACTCTCAACCATTCATCCTATTTGACCCAATAGAGTAAATTTAAAGTCAAAAGGTAAAATTTATTATTTCCAACTCGACAACACTCCACGCCATTGGATTAGTGAGAAAAATAGTAGGGAACTTGTGCTAAAATTTTAAGTCTTAAAAGATTCCCACCCTTAAACCAATGCAAAAGAGAAATAGAGAAATCGCTAAATTAAAGTTTTGCCCAGTAACATACCTTTTCAAGTGCTAAAGCAAGCTTTGAGAGATTTGGATAGATGTTTCGTGCTGCCAATAGGACCTGTTCAATATAAAATCATAATTATAAGATGTGATACACAGCAAAGAAAAATTTAAAATTGAAAGGACAAGCAACTACATAAAACATTTAACAGAAACATATAGTTATCAAAGCCTAAGTCATAGTGTTCATTGCTTAATGCATTTTCGTAGAGTTTGATTAGCAGATATCTGAAGTAAAAATGCAAGTGCCTTAAGTACAAAATTCCCAAAGATCTTTTTTCTTTTCCTGATAAGTGGATACTAAACCTACCTTTAAATGTCATAGAGTAATAAATGTTGGTTATATGCCCTAAATCTAATAAGAATAAATATGTAATTGTACATTATTGTATTGATTAATAAAATTGGCAATTTATTATAAGTTTTGTCTATATTGACTACTTATATATAAAGTCCTTAAAATGACAATTAGAGGAATTAACTTAAGTTTAATTTATGAGATCCCGTTATTCTTAAATGTTCCCGATCGTAAGATTATCAACACTAGGACATTGATAAATCAAGATTATATTGGCATGTGTTATATCTGCTTCCTTGGAGAAGGAAGGTAGCTGATCTTATATGCTACTAATAAAGGTGTTCACTTAGTCTAACATATAGATGCTTGTTAGAGAACAAGTTCATCGAACTGACCCATTTGAGAAACCCATATGGAGTGTTATCCACATGTCTATGGGATTTCTCTCAGTTACGATGGTATAACTAATATTTAAACTTGAGACTTTCATGATACCTTGTTTATGAATCATATATGTTTTGACATTAAACCTCCATCGTGCATAGCGAGATTGCGCATAGGATAATGATTGGGCAATATAAGAAGCATGCGAAAGTTGTGAGAAATCAATAAAGGATTCGTCGCTATGGACAACATATAGTCGATATCCCAAGGAGCGCCATTTTGACATAAGTGATAATATAATTCCATGGCCATTGTGAGTTCTGAAAGGAGTTTTAGAAACTCTAAAATTATATTATCAACTTTAGTCAAAAAGTTTCAATAGCCATGATTTAATAGAGTAGACATTTTCCATACTCTAGAATTGTTAGTGGGATATGTACGAGGCGAAAGGAATATATCATTCGATAACCGTATACGGACTAGGTTTCACTAATTTAGTATTATTTCTCAATTGGGGATTATGATGTATTGCTAGATGCCACTTATGATCTATGAAATTTAGTTTCTTAATTAAGGAGTTAATTGAGAATAAATTAATTAGATTAATTTATCTAGATTTAAGAAGTTTATAACTAATTCCATTGCCAACATACGAAAGAACCTAATGGGCCACACACTAAAAGGTATTGAGGAATTAAGGTTAAATTATGTAGATTAATTATTAAGAACTTAATTGTTAAGTTCATAATCTTTAAGGGTTTATTTAATAGTTTTGGAAACTATTTAGGGTTAAATTATAGTTATACAAAGTGTTTGTATTTAATTATAAGTTTTCTAATTTGATTAAGATGATATATTTAATTAATTAGATTAATTAAATAATATTTAATTTTAAAATTGATTAAGATAATATTATTTAATTAATTATATTAATTAAATAATATTTAAATTTTAAAATAGATTACTAATAAGATTAAGAATCTATTTAATGACTTTTTAAATAGGATTTCAAATGTCAAAATATAAAATCTATATAAACTCCTATTTTGGCCATAAAACGTACGTGAACGCGAAGAGAGAATTTTCTTCAAGAGTTGATAGAAAATTCTTTTAGTTAAAAACTCTTAACTTTGTCTTTTTTCAAAAATTAGCATCCATGAAAAGACACACTACATAATTAAAATTTGCGAAAATTTTAAAACTCTAATTCTCTACCTTATGTGGATTTACCATTATAGGCCACACACTTAGGTAGCTAATCTATAAAAGGGTGTTTGTGCAGTTTTCGTATTTGAGCCATAACTTTTGGTTCAAATATCGGATCAATACGATTCAAGAAGATCTGAAAAGAATACTCGAAAATCTACAACTTTACATTTCATAAAGAAATCCAGATTCAAATGTTTTGATAAGAACTTCATATAATTACTTTGCAGAGCATCACTTAACACAACGGATTTATATATTCATAAGAAATAAAGATTAAAATGAAAAAAAAAAGAGCACCAAATTAATCCTTTGGAATTACTTGTTCTTCGTCCAACACGCTACGCGCGTTAATTCCTTTTGATGTTGTACTCCTGTGAAAACCTCCACAGATTCAATCAATTTTGTCGATCTTCGACGATTTGA
>JAXCLQ010034841.1:0-24359 GCA_035584115.1 Cedrela odorata | reverse complement strand
ATATATATATATATGTATATATATGTAAGATATTTATTAATATACATGTATATATATAATTGTATATATATATATATGTCTCTCTCTCTCGCTCTCTCTCTCTTTTATATATATATATATATATTAATTTGATTGATATATATATTATATTTAAAATATTATAATGTATTAATGCATTAATGTATGTATATATGTATATTAAAGGAGTGCATGTATATGATTTATACACATGCATATTGCCGACCTAAATACCATGACTCATCCATTTGCATTAATCTCTTTTGATATTTTAGAGTCGGTGGATTGATTTGATAAAAAATAAAGCTTAATTGGTAAGCTTGCATATGTATATATATAGACATACACACATAATACGAAAAAGGATTTTCTTTTTCTCTGTTTTTTTTAAAAAAACAAAAAACTTCTTCTTCTCCTTCACCATAACTCGCTTAAGGAAGTGAGATTGTGGAAGCTTGGTTGTGAATCATAGCAAAGACAAAAGTGGGAAGCAAGCTTTGGTTGTGAACCAAAGCTTGAACAGAAGAGAGAGAAAGAGAAATCGTAGAGAGAAAGGGTGGTGAGCTTGTTAAAGCTCAAACCAGTGCAAGTTAATTCCAAATAAGTCAGAACCGGCTTCATCTTACCGACGTGTGGACTACCTGAGGGAGCAAGGCAGCTGCTATTTCGGATTATAAGACTAAAGGTTAGTTTCTTCTTTGTTTCTGAAACAGAGCATGTTTTAAGACCCGAAACATGTATGTATGCATATTAAGATCGACTAGGAGCCTATTCCACAGGTTTCTGAAGACAGCCTTGGCTCCTCTGCGCGGTTGTGCGCTTAGAACTTCATTTTGTGCGTCACACTTCTGCTGCATATGGAAACAAAGCATGCTCATGCTCACTGTTTCGTTCACCTCTACTGTCGACTCCAGATCAAGTGCGGGTCATAAAATCGTCAAATCCCTAACTCAATCATAGGAACAAGGTCTCGAATCATATACAGGAATCATGTATCCGAAAACACCTTTCCTGAAACATGTACTCTGGCTAGAGATTTCATTTCCTATGTATGACATCCCTGCTTAGGATCTCAAGTTCTAATATCTGAGTCAGCAGATTCTGTCTTGGTCATCACTTGTCCTTTTACACCTAAACACATTGCCAGCAAGCTTCTTTCACTAGGGATGACTAGTCCGGTGTAATATACACAAGTGAATGATGTGCCTCAATGCAGAGGGCAACAGTGATACCTCAAGTTAAAGGACCAGTAATACACTAGCACGATTGTGTAACGTATCATTGACTGTGGATAATCACCTATGTGATTCGTCACATTTGGTCACGTTCAGTAACACGCACTCCAACGTATTACTCATGTTTATGCTTTTGTGACATGAGACTCGTCACCCAACTATTAGCATCAAATACTAATCCTTGGCAGCATTAAACATGCTAGTCATACAATGTCATACTCTCATATAACAATACCTCAACTGGAAACTAATTTGGATGTATTTAGATCAGACTCTGTACTCATATCTATAACTCCTTACAAATAGAGTCATGACGTCATAATACATCATGTGATCTTATTCTGTATTTTATATATAATATCTATATATATATACGCAATTGTAAATGCAAAATGATATAGATGCAATTTTATTAATCATAAACTAATTTACAATAAATTACAAAATTATATAAACATAAGGATGATATTCCTAAATCGTATACCATGATTAGTTCTAGGGCATATTTCCAACATAATATATGTAGTCAATGATTCGTTATTTAATTGTAATAGTGTGTGAGGTGATCCTTTGACCTGAGACATCATAATCGACATTCAATATGGATGCACATAGTTCTTATGGTGTATGCGCGCAAGATTAATCACGTTTTGCATAAAATGCCCGTTTGGTCATATGTTATTTATATTGAGATGCGAATAATTGTCAATAGGGAATCCATTGACTCGATATACAAAATTTTGAGTTCCGTTAGCTTCATTTTGATTTGAGTTCCCAGTCTTGTAAATGTTTGAAACCCAAATCCTTGGCTAGAGTACAACATAAGTCACATGAAAGACTTTCATGGTGATGAGTTCAGTGCATAGTGACCGATAAACCGAAAGGATACTGAGTTTAGGATTTTTGACATTCATGAACCCTAACTTAGTCAGGATTAGATGAACAGAATGATTTCACACACATAGAATATGCAATTGGTAACAAAAAGGTTCAATGAAGATGTTTTTTTTTTATTGTGGTTTAGGGACTATGATATTATATTGTTAGATGTTAACCATAGTCGTTGAGTTCGAATAGTTTGAAATGGAACCGAAAATTTCTATTCCGGCTCACGGCTAACATCATAATGAACCCGAGAGATCACAACCAACAACTTGATTTTTTTTATTAGATAGAGAAAATAATATTATCTGCTAGTGAGCTAGCATTCTCGGTGATAATATTAAACTGAAAAAACTATAAACGATTTACACGTTAAATTATTTAACGATTACGAAAGGTTTATAAAATAAACTAAATGTAATTTAAAGTAAGTTACATTATTCTATTAATATAAATGGATATAAATGAAATTAAATAAAGTTGGTCAAAATTGGTTTAACTAGCTTTAGGATAAGTTTAATAAGAACAAAATACTCATTTCCCTTTTTTATTATTACAAAACTTGTTGGACAAGCTTTGTGACATACTTGTCATTGACCAAAATCATAGGAGACATTTTTGTAAAAAGTGTAAGACCATATAAATAAGTCATTAATCATTTTTAAGTAGAATAATATAGAATTATCAAGAAAAATCAAGAAAATAAGAAAAGTTCTCTTTCTCTTTACAAATGGCCAAGCAATGAAGAAGTTCAAGAGTTTGAAATCTTAAAGGTTTCATAGTTTTGAAACTCAAATTGATGATATCATAATTAGTAATTAAAGGTGAAATTAATGACATTATAATTTGTATGTTTGTGTTTTCGATAATGACTAAATTTATTGGAATGTCAAATTACTTTGTGATGAAAGTATGGATTAAAGTTTTGTTTAAAATTAAGAAATTTATGTATAAATATGCTTGTAATCAATCCTTAAGAAATCTCTATAAAAAGTGCCTTGAAAGCTTAACAGGATCGATATATCTAGTTAACGAATCGATACCATTGGAGAACAGATTGATACATTTAAAACATATCGATACAAAGAAGTAAAGAGATCGATATATACTAAGGCAGAAGTCTCAAATGAAATCCTTAAGTCAAATGGATCGATACTTGAAGGAAAGAGTCGATACTTAACAATTCCAGAAAGTAGCAAAATATTTATAAGGCAGACTAGATCGATACCTGAAGAAAGGAGATTGATACTCGTCAATTTTAGAGAGTTGCAAAATAATTTACAAGGCAAATCAGATCGATACTTGAAGGAAGGAGATCGATACTTGTCAATTCCAGAGAGTTGCAGAAAATTTACAAGGCAGACTAGATCGATACCTGAAGAAAGAAGATTGATACTTATCAATTCCAAAGAGTTGCAAAATAATTATGAAGTAGACCAAATCGATACACGAGAGAAAGGGATCGATATGTTGAAATTTCAAAGAGTTAGAAATTATTTACAGAGTAAACCAGATCGATACTCGGGATGAAATGCCAACTCAAATTCCTATTGTAGCTTAAACGGATGATACACTGTCAAAAAGAATCGATACTTCCTGCTAATTTAAAGCTCAATGGTAACTTTTACAGTATTTATGACGGACATTAAATACACTAGATCAAGTCATTGGACACAAAGGTCTTCATAAAGAGAATTTATATAAATAGAAGACTTAAAGACAAAAAGGAATTAACAGAGCTTATTGTGAACAATTGTAAAACATTCTCAAGAACTTTTCAATGTGAATAGTGTGTTTCTCTTTCTACTGTAAAATTCTCATTCTTCTTGTGAGAGAAATTTTCTTTGTATGAGCATATTGATACATTTGTTCTATTGCAAAAACTTAAAAACAAAATTATCTTTCAGAAATTGTATTGAGTTCATCTTCACCCCAAGTTAAAGAAGATTGTACTGAGTTACTCTTCACCCAATAAAATGTAAGTGCATGGTTGTCTTTCACCTTAGAAAGAGTTGTAGTGGATTTCACTTGATCCAAAGAAATAAAGAGATAGTTGAACTTCGATGGTGATCTATAATTGAGAGAGTGGATGTAGGCCAACATTGCCGAATCACTATGAACTTTGTTTTTGTTTTCTTTCTCTATTATTTTATTTGTTGTACTGCATTGTATTCATTTTAAGGTTTTAATTTTTTAAAATCCCAATTCATCCCTCTCTTGGGTGTTACTAACTAGGCCAACACAAATCATCTTTATCCAACACTTATGTAAATGTTTAATGTATTGATGTTTGTTTTATGAAAATAAAACTTGAATTGCATGAAAAAATTATATAAATGCTAAATTGATTTACCGTCTCTAATCAACCTATCACATAATAACCTAGCTTTGCTTAAGCAAAATTGTCTTTGTCCTATTTCTTTTCTCTCAAACACCAAAAAGCAAAACCCTGACTTAAGTATCGAAGGATTTTCCCAAGACCACTGGCTTTTACCCCTTAGATTTTGTTGTGGTTTTAGGTGAAGCAACATCTAGACAAACAAGGAAGAAGATTAATACAAGTACACAGAACACTCAAAAGGACTTTTGCTGCATCAACAGATGACAAGCTTAAATACTTAGAGCTTTATCTGGTAATAATTAGAGCTTTCATCGATAAGTGTATCAAGCTTCTGTACTCTACCTATTTTATGTTTTTTGTCAATGAAGTCTTGAACGCACTTTACATCAATGATTTTGAGCAATCAGGGTTGTTGATCATGTTTGTTTTTTTTATAAGAAATGATCCTGTGGGCCCAATTATATTTATAGTCCAACTTAAATTCATCTTATATTTATGATAAAATTACACTTTTCATACCCATTTAACCTTTTTTTTCATTTCTTTTATATTTGTATCAAGTGCATTATGTTTTGGAGAAAAAAATAGTAAATGTAAAATTATTACCTAATCACATTGATAAACGAAAATGATTTTATGCAACAATTCAAACTAAATTTCAATTATAATGATTGAAGTGGCTAAATAAAATGAAGGCTACATTGTATTCAACAAGTATAAGTTAGTATTACGCTTTGTGATATCAATTTTCTGTTATCATTATATTGATTTTGGCTTAATTAATGCATGTTAGAGCTTAAGAATTATAATTTGGCCAGTTTTATTTCAATTTAAATGTGATATACTAGTCATCTCGACGTATTTTGTTGCAAAAAATTCGAAAATGTTGAGGGAAGATGAAAAACGTTGAGGCGATGAAAAACTTTGAGGGTTGACAATAAAATATCGAGTAATTTCATGGATGTTGTTTGTGAATTTTTTCGTTTGTAATATTTGTTTATAATAATAATTATTTTTTGTATATAGATGGTAGACGTTTACTTATTGATTATTTTCAAAGGGTTGTGGGATAATTCAGTAGATGGTAATAAGGTCTATAATGGAGGCAAAACATTCGGTTTATTCGTTGATCAGAATGTCAAGTATTTAGAACTCATCAATCAATTGTATTCTTTATTCCGGGTAAATCCAGCTGAGTTCAATATTAAAATAAGAGCAATATACAGCCATAACGCCTTTAAGATCATTTAATTCAAGTTTATATTGTAACATCTCAAATCCAGTGATGTTATCGACAGGTGACAGGATTCATTATCACTTTAAGCCTTTATCTGTCTATCTAAAGTATACATTATTCTCATATGCGAACGATAACAATATTAGACTCATGTAAGGAATGCAAAAGAACAATATGCCTAACCATGAAATATAGATAATCAATAAACATTATGCAAATTTGTTTTAATACAATATACATTGATGTCTATGTATGACTCTCTAAAATATGACTCTCCATACATAATGAACCCGATGCACTAGTGACTGTAGTGTGTATCCTTTCTTCTACCCAAGTCTTCAATGTACTAAAATGGCTTATTAGGTATTAAATCTACAAAGCTGAAAGAGGAAGGGAGGGTGGGGGTGGGTTGAGTGTGAGTTCTGGAAGACCTAGTAAGTGGATATTATCAAACAAGAAAACATAAATATCATGAAACCACATTCTTTTATAAATAAATTCAACTCAAAACTGAAATCAGAACCATGTTCAAATTCTACTATAATAGAATCAATTTCAAAACTATATTATTATAAAACAACAATTTATGTAACTTAGGTATTTTGGCTCGCAATGTGTCACAATAAGCCAAAATACATCTTAGTTATGTTCAAAATTCCGAGTCATCACAAATAAACATTTTTATAAAACTCTGATATCTAGAGGTGTTACGTATCGTCGTCCTTCTTAGATACATCTCTGTAAAATTATAGTATTTTAGGGAGTTATGTATTGTCTTCCCCCAAATTACATCTCTGTAAAACTATAGTATTTTAAGGTGTTACGTATCGCCGTCCCCCAAAATATTATAGATATCTTCAGGAATGTGACATCTGAGGCAGGGGTCATAACCCGTTATGTCTTGCCGTCAGTCAAACCTCGAATCTGTATCTACACATTTGCACATGGTTTATCTCTAATCCCGAAGGACAAATTTCTAGTAAGTAAACATTAAGCTCATGTCTTAAAACAAATTCATTATCATCATGCTTTAAAATCATAAACCACACTATCTTATAAATTTCATTGATGTATATCAATATCTTTTCCCAAAATCTATGTCTTAAATTATAAATTCAAATCAATTCACAAAATATTTATATTTCAAACTTCATGCCCAAACTATATTTTAGAAAAATAAAACATCTATTCACAAGTCTTATGGTCGTTATTTGAATGACATTTGGCTCAATGAGGGCTAGGTTGTATCTCCTTCAAAGTATCTATAACACGATATTACCAAATATCGTTAAATGAATCGAAACAATAATATTTATGAACTAATAATGCATACAAATACTAAACATGCTCAAATATATCCCAAGTTGAGGCTTATATAACTATCATTACTCATGATTTGATGAAACTTAATTCGGATTAAGCAAAAATAGTTACGGCACGATAGGTCTAGCTTAATGTTGATGACAGGGCTGCACAAAATAGATACATTGCTAGCTTTGCTGTAAACCCATTTGAAAGGTTATGAAGTTGAATTTTGGATATGTCGTACCTCTTTGTGTCTAGTTTCTATAGTCTCTTACAGTGCCTCATTCGGAGTTTTAGAACTCAACATATGTCCACATGAACAGAAACTATTCCACTAAACCTTAATTTCGGGTATAACATGATTCAACATAAATATGGTTCATAAATCACAATGAAACCATCCATAAAGCTTTAATCATCATTAAAAAGCATTTGAAATGTAATTTCACCAATTTGTATAGTCTCTTAAATTTTGTTTCAAAGTTAAAGCTAATATCGACACATAATGTTCTAACTAAGTTCCACAACAGGGCAGTTGGCTTTCGAAAATTACTGGGAACTCATTTCTTGACAAAATAATCTATTTTTAACTACGTTATTATTTATTATTTCTAGTTATCCTAAAATTTTATAGTTTGTTAATCGAAGGTCTAGAACTCGTTTTGTTTTACAAAATACTAAATCCTATCTATAATTTTCGACAACTAAACTGCACACTCTTCACATGCCAATTCACTGCTGTATAACTCAGCACAATTTAGCCACCTTATCCATGCATCATTACATCTTATTTTCACAATTTTCATGCACCAAAACACTGTCATATGCAAGTAATGATCACTGCCAATAACCCCTACAATCATCTAACCACATAATATATTATATAAACATCACAATTCGATTGAGAAATTTTCAGAAAATTTGTAATAAATTAAAGAGTTTCCTTACCACTTTAGAAGTCAATTTCCTTTCCTTTTTCTTGCTTTCTTCTCTTCTTTTCTCCTTTCTTTCTCTCTTGTTTCTTTCTCGATTTCTTCTTCTTTCCATTCTCTTCTCTTCTCTTATTCTTTTTTCTTCTTTCTTTCCTTCCTTCTCCCTCTTAGTTTCTTCTCCTTCCCCATTTCTTTTCTTTTCTTCTTTTCTTCTCTTCTTATTTTTCTTCTTTCTTTCCTTTCTTCTTTCCCTCTCGGTTTCTTCTCTTTTCCTTTCTTTTCTTCTCTTCTTATTTTTCTTATTTTTTTCCTTTCTTTTTCTTTTTTCTTTCCTTTCTTCTTTCCCTCTCGGTTTCTTCTTCTTTCTATTCTCTTCTTTTCTCTTATTCTTTTTTTCTTTCTTTCCTCTCTTCTTTCTCTCCCTCTTGGTTTTCTTCTTCTTTCCCTTTTCCCTTTTCCCTTCTTTTCTTTTTTTGTTTTCTTTTTATGTCTAGATTTTGCTTAACATATATGTAGAGCCTTCTAGAAATTAGGCCCCCATTTTAACAAGTTTTGGGTTTACACTAGTTTGAAAATAGTTTTGGGCAATAAAATTGGATTTTAGTTTTATTGCCCCACATTATTAACAATTTATTTCTCTCCTCTCACATGTCATGAATTAGTACATTGGCCCGTTAAGTTTAGAATTTTTTTTTTCATTCTAGTCATTAATATTCTATCATAGTTATTATGAAAAATGCTGGTCATTACATGTCTAATATAGAAAGTAATAGAGAGGTTGCCTTCTTCATTGAAGTTAATAGTCAAGTATCAACATTTGAGGGGTTTACGCCTCTTTTTGTCACATTCGATTGTAGCGACGTTGCTCCCACAACACAGCTGTCCATTGTACAGGATGTAGAACCATCTATACGACGATTACAAACAAATTTGACAAATTCGTTTACTTCTTCAAGTGGTAGTAGCCAAATCAGTTTCACATTTTCTACTATTAATATGAATGCATCATACTCTCTAATATGATATATCGATGATCATACATGTGACTATTATGAGGGTGGGTGTGAACAAGGTTTAGACAATGTTGAGACATTTCAAACACTTAGTATAAGTGTTATCCTCAAAGACTCAAGGCATGGCTTTCAATGATCAATCACCTCTCATTATAAGAGTGTCTTCTAATATTAGAGTGCTTTTTGATGCTTTTGAAGAGCCGAGTCTCTTTTGATTCGCTTTAGTGCTTGCCTTTAATTCCTACACTAGTTACTTTCCCAACAGATTATTTCTCAAGTTCTACAGATGGTTTAATAATGGTAAAAAATTATATGAAAATAAAGATAAATTGTACAGAGATTTGAGTGTCGTTACAATGAAATAAAACTTTTAGTTTAGAAATTTTCTACATTAAACCATTTGGAGGCTAAATGTATTGATAAAATATGTAAATGAACAGTCCGAACAATATTGGTATCTAAGAACACGTACTTTCAAATGAGACAGATTGATGAGGTGCACACGTATTTCTCAAACTAACTATTCAAAAGATATAGTCAAGCGAGTTCTCAACCAACTTATTGGTGAGCTTATAAATGATAAATTTACAGAATGAAACTGATTGTACATACCAAAGAATACTCAAGTTGACATTTAAAGTGAATATAGAGTGGTTGTATCATATGTAAATGCTTAGCGTACTAGAGAAGCAGCCCTTACATTAGTTTGTAGCAATCTTGCATATTCATATAATTTATTTTCATCATATTATCATGTACTGCAATATACAAATACTGGTACTATCACGCATATAGAAAAGGATTCTGATAACCATTTTAAATATTTTTTATGGCACTTGGTTGTTGTATCAGTGGGTTTCGGTTTTCAATTATACTAGTGATTACAGTTGACGGCACATTTTTAAAAGAAAATTATCGTAACATACTATTTGTGGTAGCCTATAAAGACAGAAATGATCAAATATTCCCATTGGCTTTTGGTATTGGGGATAACGAAAATGATGACTCATGGTAGTGGTTTATGCAGAAGCTATGATGAGTTATTGAGAATGTACAAGACTTGGTATTCATTTCTGATCGTCATGCAAGTATTCAGAAAGTAGTGCATGTCGTTTTTCCCGAAGTTATACATGAGGTTTATTATTTTCATGTTTAAGGAAATGTATGTGGGATGTCAATACAATGAAGAAAAATGAAGTTGAGAAATTTATAAAGGCCTACTTTGTTGCTACAAAAGCATATTGTATTAACGATTTCAATGATCAAATATCAAAGTTGAGGCGTATTAGCCCTAAACTAGCTAAATATTTAGAAGAAGAAATCGGATGTCATAGGTGGGCTAAAGCACATTTCAGTGGCAAAAGGTATAATATAATGACCATCAACATTGTTGAATGTCTTAACGCAATCTTACGGCATACATGTACACTTCCCATTACCCTATTGGTGGAGTATTTAAGAAGTTTAATGTAAAGATGGTTCTACGAGAGGAGAAATGAAGTTTGTAAGGTAGAAATCCCCTCATAAAATGAGCTCAGGAAAAAATTACTAAATGGACAAACGTGACCAGAAATATGACAGTATGGCCTGTTGGTCGATTTGAAAGAGATGTGCTTGTGGACCTAAGCAGCAAGACATATATGTGTAGAAAATTTAATTTAAATAAACTTTCATGTGTTCATGCACTAGCTGCGTGTAAATATGTTCAATTTCAACATCTTTAACTTTGTTCTCATTATTACGCTATGAATACACTTGTTCTCACTTATTCAAATCCAATCCATCTTATTGGACATCGGAAGGATTGACTTGTTTCAAATGAGCTGTAAGGAATGGTTTTGTTGCCACCTATTCAGCCTCCAAAGTCAAGTCAACATCGAGTACAAAGGAGACTTTCTGCTAGCTAGGATGTACCACGAAAAAAGTATTCTCTATGTAATCAATATGGACATTACCGACAAACTTATAAGAACTCGATGCCATTGCATCCAAATTAAATAATTTGTGTTTGAACAATAATAAAGACTGAGAAATTATTCAGTTACTTGTGATTTAAATGTAATTTGTATTTGAACTATTAAAATCAACCAATGACAATGAATTATTATTTTTTAAACAAAAGTGGAATCCAATACCATAAATAGATGAATATATTGATCTACATAAATATAAAGTGTCTGTATAAAGTTAAATAACTATTGATACCATAAACTAAAGGTTATCTTTTTCCTCAAATGTCATGCATATGATGGCTTAAAAATCTAAAAGATGTTGTCCTAAATACTCATTGTATTTACAGACAAAAACACTACAATCACCCTGACGAGTATTTTATTGCAAGATACCCTTGCGTAGTCTACCCATGATAAACTACTCGTTGACAGACACCTTTAGCCTACAAGCATAGAATATGCTCTGTCATAACAAAGATAACAGAAGCTTAAGCATACACTGAAGATGGGTCACGATGAAGTTAACCTGAGTCGATGCAATAAATGAATCATAAACTTCAATCTGGTGCCTCAATAGGTTAACTGTAGCTACGATTCAATACTTCTACTCCACATTAACGAGGACATACAAGACGTCTATGTCATACCAGGGTCTTGGTCCCTCTACAATGTCCTCAGATGGCAATATCTCTCCCATGACATATCATAGAACTTTCTAACCCCATTTGATGCCCTCAATGCATGCCTTGTTTTGTTCTATCTTCTGTCATACCTCTCTAAAATAGCCCTTTAAAAAGTATGAATATTTATAGTTATTCATAAACTACTTTGCTTAACATATTACTTTATAGGGTAAACAACTTACCTATGCATAGGTGTCTATCAAGGTTTATCATTATGATATAACATTTGGCTTATTACGCTGCTTCTCCTACAACAAGTCTAGATACGTATTGATATGCTAGGAAAATGATAAATGGCTTATTAGAATTGGTTAAGTAAATGATGTTAAAGTTAAATAATAAAAAATCTAAAATGGAACTTACATTGTCCTTCAATCAAGAACCCTTGTCACCCCCTAATATGGTTAGGTACTACGTCGGGTTAATCGTCATCCTACACAACTTCATTGGAATAGTGTCAATAATACGTATCCAATACAGGAAGAGAATCATTTGTGATCCTTTGTTTTGCCCTTTAGTAAGGTAGACAAAATAAATCGGGGGAAAACTATCATTTGCCTCATTTAGATGTACAGAAGCTATGGTAAATCCATCTACAGCACCATCCATGGCTTCGTCAAGGAGGCTCTCATTGTTCGCCTCCACATCATCTTACATGGTATAAAGACATCGTTATTTTATGGATAAGACATAACAGGTGTTCTCAATGTAACATTTAAGCAAATTCATAAGTGAACCCGAGTCTACGAAGCGAAAACATCAAAGTACCCATGTAACTTAGTCCTTAATGATTACATCTTCTGTCTAAACTTCTATCTTACCGAAGTCATCTCAGTGCGAAATAATTCTTCCTGAAGCACAAATCGTGCCTTCATATCTACTCGCATTATATCAATTGACTTGAGGACTTTGTCAACATGAATATATTGAGGTCTAGCAGGTGTGCCCTCAGATCCAGTATATGTTGGGAAAGATGGTCCAATGGACGTCGGGGGAAAGTAGTGAGGATCAGATAGTGTTGCTACCTCATTATGAGGTGTTGGCGCTTGTATAAATGAAATAAACTTTCAATTGCTTCCTCATCATGAGACACTATGTAATTATGTGAAAATAAAACAAAACGGTACTTACATCTATCTGATTTGCTCCCAAATCGTTGTCATCAACAAGAATAGTGGCCACGTGTACAGGTACAAAGGGAGATAATGCAATGTCACCCTCGTACGCCTTTGTGCTATCCTAATAAATGGCAACTGTGCAATGTATAGGAGGAGGCCTTTAGCATGTGTACAAGCTAGCCCGTAGAGTGGAGGAGACTACACACACAAAGTTCATTTCACTTACTAACGTTAGACTGCGTGTCAAATTAAGTTAATTATAATTTCAATAAATAATTAACATATATTGCATTTGTATTTGGGAAAATTGTTTTGTGGATGTAGTCATGGCAACCATTCTTTTTTGTAACCCATCTCGGCATACGAAGTAGCTCATCATTTATCTTGTTGTCATTCTTTCCCTGACAAATAGGGATTGTCTTATATATCCATATTTGAAAAAAGATAACAAAAAAGAATATCGAGTTAGAAACATTTCGGCTCTCCCCTATAATATGGACATATCCAAAAATTTCAAGCCTGTACATATCCAAAAATTAACACTTCCATATAAATATCATTTTAGTCAACATCAACAACCCACAAGCTCTAATAAAATGGGGCCTCCAGCACCCTCTAAACATGGATAAATAGGAAAATTGTAGTACAAATGCACAAGTAATAATATTATACTACTAATAGAATCAATCAAGAGAAACCACACTTACTTGAAACACAATTGAAAGCCCTTCTAAGTTATATCGCTCACAAGGTGCTTTCTGTCATTTTGGTGATGCTCCTTAAATTCTTGTACCTTTCCAACCAATGCTCAAGAAAGGAACCTATATATCAATGCCCACGAAATTGTACCTCAATGATAGCTCACAAATTTATTAAGGTTATTAACTAGTTGAAGTACAAATGGATTCACCTTGCCACAGGTATCTCTCCCTAACAAAAACCTCTCCACGAAGAAAACAAAGGCCAACTTTAATACATCTTCATCATCCACCGTGTTGAAATATGTGCCTCCAATGAATGATCAAATTGCATGTGCTTAATGTCAACCATTCTATGAAAATACTTGTCACACAAACGATGTGTATTCCTCCTCTTTCTTGGAATCCTATTACCCATTGGGTAATTGTTAAAATTTAGACATATTAGAGCCCAAACTCAAACTTAGAAAATAAGATTATACGACCAAAAACTAGGAATCACATTTGTTGTTATGATTCCTGCCCAGTTGCACACACTTCTCTTAGTAGTACGTTATATATAAACTGCTCTGAAAATACAAGTTTCTGTATTTGCAAAAATCTGCCGAAATATGATTATGCGAACAAACTGAGTTGCGCCACAGTTAACTTCTGTCGTATCCTTTTAACCATCCACAAGTAGGACAAAGAAGTAACAACACTTTGAAAAAAAATCTTCTTCTCGTGTTTTAAATACCCTATTGATATTATTGTTTGGTGTACCCATTGATTTTGTCATCATCACTACAAAAAAGAGTGAAAAATATTAGAAAATTTTGAGAATAACTAGCTACATATTCCTTTCGACAAATTTTGTCAAGGTAAACAAACAGCACTCGATGAATTTTATCGAGACAAATAGAATAGATTGAATTTTGTAAATCTCGATGAAATTCATCCAGAATATAATCGAGTCTCGATGAATTTTGTCGAGATATTTAGAATGTATATGCATTCTGGATATGAAAGTTGACAAGTCTCGATGAATTTTGTCTTAATTTTTAGAATTTACATCTATTATAGAAATGAATTCTGTAAGTCTCAACGAAATTCATTGAGGCCATGAATTTCATCGAGGAGCGATGAAATTTCGTCAAGGTTAATAAAGCCTAGAAGTTCGTCGACTCTCGACAAAATTCCATTGCCTCTCGACGAAGTTTTAACTTCGTCTTTTCCAATTTTAACAACACAAAACTAGACTTTTTAGAATTCATATCCAACAATATACACTCAACTACGCACTATGTACACATTTTATTATACTCAAATCACACATTTCACATATGAGTTCAAAAAAAACATATCAAAATTCTCTTGTTGGTTAATGTAAAACTGGACCAAATTTGTCAAGACAGAAGTCAAAATGGGAAATTTGTCAAGGGTTGAGGGGCGATGAAACTGGTTCTTTCGTTTGGGAGGGAAATAAAAAAGTAAGGGTAAAATAGATATGAAGGATATAATTTAGTATAAATATAAGAAGAATTTAAGTTGGATTATAAATATAATTAGACTAAAAAATTAGGTCATTTATGTAAAAAAAAAACCCATCATGTCTTTTATCTTCTGTGTTTTCTCCATGCTCTCATGAAAAAAATGAGGTTGGTTACTTTTCCATTTTCATGTGTATGCCATGTTTATTACCATATTTCAGTTTCCCTAACTGGAACAAAGAAGCTTTTCTTCTTTCTTTTTCTCGGAAAAGGTAAATATAATTAGCCATGGGGTAATAATTCTTATAAAAGGTACCTGTTTATGTGATAATTATTTTTCATAGTTTATGTTAGATGGGAAGAAACCCTCATTTCTTTGCTCAGAAGACATAAAGAGCTTAAATTTGTGGATTTTTGCTCATTTAGGAATTAAGGAAGCTAAAAACTCATTTGTGTTTAGTTAGTGTTAATGGTAATTATTGGAGCAAGCTTTGTTAATCTGACCTTGAAGTAGATGATTGATTTTATGGGTTCTAAAACTATGTACTAGCTTTAAAGTAGCTTGTTGTTTATAATTGCCAAATATGGGATTTCATGGAGTGTGAGAAAGGAGATAAAATAAATTGTAAGTGTTTCATAAGATGCAGAAAAAACAAATTGTAAACCTGGAAAGAAGTTTCAATTGAAGCGTGCTTGAGAAATTTCATGAGTTCCTCCTGATATTTCATTATTTGTTTCGAATTGATTTTCAGTTAGTCCATGCTTCAAATCACTTTTTGAGTACAATATTCCAGGCTTTGTGTTTCATATATCACGGTTAATTGCTTTTCTTTTTATTCTTATGCTTTTGTATAATTTCTTTTTGCTCAGATTTCTTCCATTGCCTGAAGAATCCCTTTGCTTGGTTGCTGCCACAGCATTCTGTGCAGAGTATCTACTGTTTTACTTTAACTCGACAACACATAAAGGTCTTGAGGGATACTATCATCTCCTCGTTGTGTTCTTGATAGCTCTTTGCAATTTGACCACTGTTGCTGGAGCTATCTTTCCGACTAGCTTTTCACTTGATGTGTTCTCCGGGATCGATATTACTCTCCGGAGCCTCTGGTCTGTCAGACTGCATTCACTCTCTATTGCCCCATGATGGCAGATGGCTACCGGCTTAAGGGAAATGAAATCTCGTCATTTGACAGATGGTAAGGTTGAGGCGAGTTGTTAGCTAACTTCCAGATCTTTACCATGGTCTTCGGTGTCCTTGCTGGAATTGTGGGAACATATATTTTTGCAGCTTCAAGATAGGGAACTACCGATCTCAGGAGCTTACATGATATCGTGTGCATATCATTTGAAGGTTGTCAATAGTAAAAGATAGGAATAGAATCTTCCAATGATTACAAAATTTACTGTTTACGGTGCATGGCGCACTCATCAATCGTCGGGCCAAAATATCTAATGATGAAAAATGGTGGTCGTTCAAGTTGTTTCGCATGTTTCTAATGCTTATGCTGCAGCAGATGTCTAAAACAGAAGCAAGTGTTCAAGAACCAGTACCATCAAATTAGAGAATATCAATTTCAACAAAATTTCATTGTAGAGGCCGGAGGTGAAAATTCTAAAATTTAGACAAATCAATAACTGTCCTTTCATTTATTAATTCTTACAGGGGTCTGCAGCGATTCATGTTAGGACTTGGAACCGCCAAGAACTAATTAAAAAAATTTAATTTTGAATTAAAATTGATTATTTAGAATAAAATATAATTTTAAAAAATTAAAAACTAATTTTTTAAGATAAATTTCGATTCTAAAAATTATAAAATCGAAACCGAACTAATAATTGATTTGATTTTAAAAATAAATTATTTTTCAAACTAAAAGAATTGAATCATGTCTCGTATTTAAATATTAATCATTAAATTACAAATATAAAATTACACAATTTATTAAAGAGAATACTCTTTATTCGTTGAATTACGTAAAAAAAAATTAATCAATGTGTTTATAATATTTTATTTAATTTAATTTATCATTATGTATATATATTTATTTTAAGATTATTAAATAAGTTAACAATTATAATAAATAAATATATACATAATATAATATTATTATATATATAATTGAACTATCATACAAAATTAAATTTATTTTTTTAGTGATATATAATATTAACTCGAATAATAATATAATTTTTTTTAATAATTTATTGTATATTAATTCTCTTTAATAACTTATTTCTTTTCAATTTCGTTCACTCAATATTTAATCATATATAAAATACTTTTATAATTTAATTTCTTTAATTTTATTTTTTAAAGAATTTTAAAGTTAAAAATTAAAAAAAATTGATATAATTAATAAATAAAGTACCCTATTTTTGAACCGAAATCAAATTAGAATTGAAAAAAAAAAAAAAAAGATATTATGTTAACATGATATATTTCAATTTTAAAATTTTCAAATTAAATTATTTAAGATAAATTTTGAATAAAATAATAAATAAATCGATTTTGCACGTCCCTGTTGATGCTCCAGCATAAGTCTAAAGGAGAAGCAAGTGTACTGGAATTAGTCCCATCAAATTAGAGAATATAAATTCCAAAAAATTTCATTGTAGAGGGCGGAGCTGAAAATTCGAAAATTTTAGATAAATCAAAAACTATCCTTTAATTTATCTTGTCATCGTTCATTGTAGAATTGTGGTGAGAGTCTAAACGCATTAATTCTTGTGGATAAAATTTTATGGACGGTTTTGTTGTATAACATACATGTATAATACGCTGGGAGAAATGAAGAGTTGACAAAGAATAATTTGAAAAAATTGTCATAGTGACGATAGTATTTGACAATGTTTGTTCGGAGAGTTAGGCAACGACAAAGACTAATTCCAGTATAAAATACTAACTTTGTAGACATAAATATTACTTTTACCAAACATTTCCAACACATTACTCTTGTATTCTTCAGTAATTATTATCATCCATCATTATATATTAAAGACGCCTTTTACAACATATTGTTTTAATTATCAAAAATAGTGTTTAATTTCAAATACATGCAAAGAAATTTTGTTAAAGGAACAATTTGAAAAATACACGGAAACTAATACATAACATCACAGGCAGGTAATTGAATTTATAATATGTATAGCAGTACAGGCGAGGAGGAAGTGCGTACAATACAGAGAACTTATTTGGCTTTATTACATATACATAACCTAAAATCAATTCTTGTAATATGCCGACCCCGTATTCAATAAGGAACAATAATGGATTCTATAAGTTCCTGAAGTGGAGCTAGCTCTTTCTTGTCAATTAGACCAAATTCCTGCACAAACAAAGCAGTAAGCTAAATTTAGCAGAAAACCATTACATTGAAAACGATTTTCTAGCGTCTCACCAAATTCTATGACTGCATTATTAACTCATTAAACATACACATCCATCAATCAAATATAATATGATAATTTTTGGGCTTTGTCGTATCCTCCTAAACAGCTTCAGCTCACTTCATAAATAAGATAACTTATTGAGAGGGTCATAAGAACCTTGACTCAAATCCATGTCGAGCATTGGTAGAGTGATCATTGAAAGTGGAAACAAACATAAAAAAAATGGCATATGATGATAAATAGAATTGAAAGTTAGACAGGTAACCTGTTTCTAGTAGCAGATGGTACTAATAATCCGATTTGGTACCCAAAACCCTAAATCAAATTTCTGCTTTGCTTTTTCATTCATTTAACTAATCTAAACAACTTATGATACACTGCAATTATAAATAATGCAATTCTTACAAGTAAAATAAAACTGTTAATCAAATACATTACTGAAAAAACTACTTTTTACTCACAGAAAAAAAAAAAAATTTGAAAGAAAAATGTTAACGTAAAATACTCTTTGAACACAGAACTTAAATCCCTTCCTTCTATGTGAAGATAAAAAGCAAACTCCAAGGCCATGAAATACAAGAATACAAGACTCAATTCCAATACTGTGAAATTCACAATTGATATTTATCAATATGCAAGAAAGATGTACTTGAAATAGGAGAAATATTAAGATTAGAAACGGCCAAGTTTTGAAACAAATTTCAGTTTATAATTAAGCCGTACAAGAGTCATAACTGACAAAAAGAAGATGCTATGTATTGCAACTATAGAGAATGAGCACATGATCTGGTCTCTGTTAAAATTAACATCAATTGAAGACTTACACAGGTAAATAGGATGAAATGCTTGAAGCATGTGTTCAGATGAGCTTCCTCCTTGAGGCTCACAATTTTCTGGAAGTGAGAGTGATAAATGTGGGCATATACACGGAACAATCTTTTGAATATTGTCTTCACAACCTCCTTAAAATTGGGAGGAAATGGAGCTCCTACAAAATTTATAATTAGTTGTACAATTAGCAGATACACGCACAGCTGCCAGGTCAAAGACAAAATAGTTGTGGCAGTAACTAAAAAAAAAATCTCAACATATAAATATAACCCAGCTGTCTCCCTAAACAGAAGTGCCTTAAACCTTATCACGAGGAACTATTTAATAAAAAGTACAAATGTCGTGATATAAGTACCAAGCTTTTGAGGAAATAATGATTCGTCATCAAGCTGTGTCTCAATCCAGTCCATCAAATATTCAACGTATTTTGGAGCCGAAACTTCAATAGGTTTCTTAATTTGTACACCATCTGCCCATCTATATTCATACCTGTGAAGTATCCCATCCTTGTCAAGTCATGAAATCTAAGATTGAAATTAACGTAAAATAATAGTTGTTATTAAAATGCCTAAAATTAACTTATAATAACAACCAGTTATTATTACATTTGATCAAGTAAACCTTTATTGTTTTCTGAATAAGTCAAGCAACAAGGAAAATATAGATGGTACCATAGAGTCAACTAAAAGGAGGAAAAACATTGTTTACACATGGAAGCATACAAGTTTTATATAAATTTCTTTCATGTTTCTCAGAATACATTATACTGACCATTCTGAATTTATAAATTTTATGGCATAAAATTATTGCATAATACTAATCTAAAGTCAGAGAAATGATCCTTAAAACATTCATAATTGACCATCAACTGCAAAATAAAACTTATTTTCTTGGGTTTTAGTATTTGATTTCTGATTTAGTTGGCAAAAATTGATAAATGTTTAAAGAACCAATTGCATTTTAGATTATTTATGGCGACAAAATTTCTTACGAGTCATAAAAGCTACCAAATGTTTGGAGGAAATACTAATTTACACAAAAAATAAAAAAATAATTAAGGAATGCCATTACTGATGGAAGAAAAGATTAAACACACAACAATATAATGTAATTGCACTTATAAGGGTAAGTATAAAAGAAAATGAATGCAGCAGTTTATTTAATATGCCATACTTGGGGCCTGCAGTCATTGTAGGACAGTTCTCAGGAGTACAGAACTCTGTTAGGGTACCATAGAGCAGATTTACCTGGTTGAAGAAATCCACAGCTAAAACAGAAAAATCCAACAACCTTATTTCAGAAATTAATGTAACGCAGAAGACTAGGAATCATTTATGAGAAGAAAAAAAAGTTTAAAAACAAGACACAAAATATCTTTAAGCAAAAAGCAATGCATATATAGCACTAATTCAGTCTATTTGATAGAAAAATCATTCCAAAATGTGAGATAAAGAGTATTACTATTGACAGCAAGCCACTCATTTAGATCCTCTCCAGGAGGAAGTCTTACTGCTTCCCTCAGGTTTCCACTACCAAGGGTTGCATCAATGTGCTTTCTAAGCTGTGCACCCTGCATCAAAAGTTCAAGACAACTAAAATTTCAAAATTGAAATGCAGAAAAAGATACAAATCTCAAAAACATAGCAGTATAAAATTGAGGAAAGTTTTAATAAAGCAGCACCATGGTACAAGTGCTAAATTCAAGATCAACACCAAGAGGTTAGACCTAAAGACATGTCCTCCATCCCAAAAGAAAACACACACACACACAAAAAAAAAAGAAAAAAAAAATCAAATCTGATGATATAGAAGTTTCAAGGGCGACAAGAGGTTTACATGACAAACTGAAACAATGTTTGACTATTAAATTAGTTGCTTAATCCCTCACGATCATACCCCTTTGGCAGAATTTTCAGTCCACCAAATACACAGTGGTGACTTGAATAACCTTATGTGACTGGAAGCCAGCATGTTGTCCGTTCACAATTAAAAAATTACCCACATTTAGGCCCTATAAGTTATATCATCTCAGTTCCACAGTCACATGTTTCAACATTCAACCAAACACTTGTAGATTGTGTTATTGGCTAGTTATTGCAGCTTAAATTCTACTGAGCTCATATTTCAAGCCGGATAGTTCAATTCCAAAGGATGAAATTTTCAATATTTTGACTTTAGAAATTAAGCAGCGAGTAGGATTTACTGATAATAATGAAAGGGAGCCAAGCATTTATTCCATGCAAGAGTCAAAGCAAGCACCAGATTCTCAACAATTTAGCAAAAACTTAATAAGTTGAGCAAATAAAACAAATAAGAATATCGTACTTTACCATTCCATAACACATCATATTCCAACAAGAAAGAAAGCAGCATGAAAAGCAACTAATTATATGAAGAGAACAAACAAACCTTACTGCCTGAAGGTGCACTCTTTTTTGGGCGAAATGTCCTCTGATTTCTGATTCAAGAACAATTTATAAAGCAAGATTCATCAACTGGAAAAGGTAGATGACAAAGTTCTGCAAGGCATCAACTAATAAACCACTGTATTAACACATGGAGTCAATTTTTTCATTCCCCGTCTATAGATCATATATGGCTACACATTCTTCCACATCTATAATGCCAGAAAAAAAAGAAAATAAAGTCACAATTTACTTTTGTACTACATATTTCTAGATCCTAGTACCTATTATACATAAGACACTTTTTTTTACCTAGAATTTTCAATATTTGAAGTTAGAACTACTTTCCACCATCATTATCTAAAAAGAAAAGACACCATAAATTCAACTTTAAGGTGCATAGTTTAGCCCTACAAATCTTCATTTTCTAATCGTTGTACAGCTAATTGCAAGCCATTATAAACTCTGAATTGTAACCCATTAATTTCTCCAAACCCATTTATCCATATTTATTTACACAACCCATATAATCATCATATGGACCACTTCCAAAATTCAACTTTTATCAAAGTTTGAAAGACTATGCCAAAGGCATTTTCTGCAGAAGGTAAAAGTGTCGTACTTTCACTCTCGAAAGCAATTTTAACCAATGCCATCATAACCCCCGTCTATAACAACCTAGAGTTTCAGCAGTAAGATCTTTCATCGGTTAATATATATTTGCACCTAAATTACTAGTATCATTGTCTAATTTTATGTAAAGAATGGGTATCAATATTTTCTTTTCCCTCTATCTCCACAGTAATTCTTCATCATGAATCATGCTGGCTAAAACAGACTTAGAAGCATCTCGTCTTGCATTCCAAGAGTACTCCACATTCGATGGCTAACCGTTTAATCCATGAGTAAAGCCATAAGTAACATATGAGAGCAGCATACCTTAAAACAAAATATCATTCCAGTGTTATACAAAACTCATGAATATGCTATGATCTGCATCCATTGAACCCCAAATTATTGGAATCCATGAAACCAACTATATTGACAAAAGAGATTATTCATTTTCATCTAAGAACAACTGCCAAAATAAGAAACAGTGTTTTGACATGACTTTATCTAAAATAACTGTCACATAATTAAGAGATACCATAAGGAACTACACGAAACAATATATGACTTGGTATATTCTCTCTAAGAAATCCCTACAGCCCAATTCAATAGAAGTTTTGATAACCTAAAAATTTTTGTGTCTGCATCATACTATAAAGAGTAATGATACATATTCCAAATTTTTACCCAATTTTCATCCTTCATCAAATAGGTTATATTTTTTCAAAATTTTCATTATCATTTATTACACTATTGGTAAAACCTACAAAAGGTAGTTAATATCATGAAAAAAGAAACTGTCATTCAACAAGAAATTAATAGGAAGAGCAATCTAAATACATTTCATTATTTGCTTGAAGGCTTAATTACATACATGATCGTGTGCAGAAATCACATTCCTATCAACGATTGTCTTAAACAAAACGATTGAAAAAAAAAATAAAAAGGATTAACTATTGCACTTCTAACAATAAATCAGGATTCTTATTAGTGAGAAAAACCACTAAGTAAAAATCTTGAAAATCTAAAGTAACGATTAACAAAACCCATACATGTTCATAAGTATCATTTCTTTTTCTTTTACAAACAAAAATACAACAACAATCTCTTGATCAAATGATATAATTTTATAGATCTGATCATGTTCCAAGGATTTCTAGAGAAATTAAAATATTTGAACTCTTACCTTCCCAAACCGAAGAGACTCATGGCTACAGTGACTCACCGTGTGCTATGCTCGGATTTTCTTTCTTCAGCCTTAAAACTGAAAACACCTCTTGGCCCTCCTTTTAGTATTTAGCTTTAATTTTTTCTTAACAAAATATTCTTCGCGTAATCTATAAAAAATAAGACTAGGGCTGGACCTGGATTTGGGAATTGAGGGGTTGTACTATGTGCTTCAAGAGTAGTAGTATTCTAGTCTAGGGCGTGGAAGTGGTAGACATATTTTTGTTGCCCTCCTTTTGCTTTACGATGCAAAAGTTTGTACAATTTGGATGGTTGTGTTTGGGGTGCCTTACTAAACTATGTAATAAGAGTAAGAGAAAGTTTTTAGACATAGATTATCCAACGAAATCATACCATATAAATTAATTTTTCTGGTATAGTTTTATAATTATTTTTATTATTGTTTAATTTTAAATCATATATATATAATATCATATACTTTATTAGACGAGCATGCGAGACATACTATACCTGTTTGACTCTTTAACTTTCTCTAATAGTAATATTAGGTGTCTGTAAAATCAATTTTGATTTCAGTTTTATTCAAAATTGAAATTTACCTTAAATAATTTAATTTTTAAACTTTGAAACTGGAACTTACAATTCTGTTCTAGTTCAATTCTAATTCGAAAACAGGTATCATGTTTATCAATTATTTTAATTTTTTTAATTTTTAACTCTATAAAAAAAATTTTAAAAATAAAATTAATGAAATTAAATTATAAAAATATTGTATACATGATGAAAAATTAAGTGAACGATTGAAAAGATAATAAGTTATTAAAGAGAATTAATATTGGATAAATTATTGAAAAAATATTATATTATTATTCGAATTAATATTACACATCACTAAAAAGATAAATTTAATTTTTTTTTTATAATGGTACAATTATATATCTAATAATATTTATTTATTATAATTGGTAACTTGGTTGATAATTTTAAAATAAATATATACACATCACTATTTTATTAAATTATTATACAAATAACATGATAAATTAAGTTAAA
>JAXCLQ010034840.1:56342-88850 GCA_035584115.1 Cedrela odorata | reverse complement strand
ACTATCATTGCTTTACAACCTTCTCTGGTAATTGCTCGAGGTTTCCTATTCTCACTTCTTCTCGGTCTCAACTTACGGAAACCCTCCTTATTACATACAAGTCGACGCCAAACAACCTTCCCATCTCGCATTGAACGACGAAATGCATCGACACGCATAATGAAACCCAAACGTGTGGCATATGCATCATAAAACACTTTTGCAGCCTCCTCAGATTCAAACTCCATACCCACATATGGTTCCATATCTGAACTTCCCTCAGTACTATCCATCGCTTGCTCATTAAGATTCTCTATCATTTCCCCATTCTGGTCAGTAGAAGTGTTTTCGTCCACTGCCAGAAAACAACGCTACCCTCATAAGATTCTACTACTTTCCTAATGTTCCCACTTGTTTGAGAATTAGCATTAAAGACAAACAATACATAATACAAGATGATTTTTTTTGTTTCTCTTAAAACTCACATCTTGTTCTTGAACAAAAAATAATTTTTCCTATATTTTCAGGAGTCATAGTTTCAGTTTATTACACAAAGAATAACATAACTAAATGGGTTAAATAAGTCTCTAAAACTTAAGGCTTTAACATGAATATAAAACCTATGCCAACTCCAACCCAACCTGAGACAGAATTATTCACTTTTGTCGCACATTCATTTAGTAAAAGTTGCAACTTTATGTAATCCATGAAATGGCAGTCAATATGTCTCAAGTTTGGTTCAACCAAAAAGAACCCAATTCCCCATTTAATTAAAGAAAAAAGAAGATGACCAAAAAACTCGAAATCACTTAATCGAAACAACAAAACCTCAATTTTCTCCATATGTCGTCATCCCCGCATTCAAACTTAAGAGAAAGGTGCTAAATTTTGAAGCTTTACATTTCCTTTTACAATTCCTCATACAGTAATCATTTGAAGTTCAGTTCCTTCTTTTATTGAATAGTAAACAGAAATATGAAGAACCTATTACATTTTCATATATACAAAAATAACAATAAATTACTCAAGAATCAAACAGAAATAAAAGCTGTGATGATAAAAGTAACTCACTTGATGAATATAGATCCAACTCCAAATCCACTGTTGAGACAGAAACAGAGGTTTTGGGTTCAATCCAACTCCAAATCCACTGTTGAGATAGAAAAAGAGGTTTTGGGTTCAGAAGTCCGAAGTTTTCCAGTTCGAGAGAGTTGAGAACCGGGAGGTGAAATGGGTCGGGGGAGAGAAGATTTCCTACGCCGCACTACACGAGTAATATCTAGGCTATGACTAGTAAAATTTTGCCAACTCAGCTTGCTTTTTTCTTTTTTTTTTTTGTTGTTGCTTAAATAAAAAATGGAATATAGCTCCAAAGAGAAATAATAAATGAAAATGATAAGCAAAGCAAGACCCGAAAATTTCGGTGTAAGTAGTAACACGCAAGACAAACTTAAGCAGAGTTTCAATTAAACGGTGACGAAACTTGTCATTTCAATTTGACTCTTCTCCTGCGTTCGACAACGAAATCAGATTTCAGTTTCGGTTCTCAGATTTTGAATGTCTCTCGGATTCTGATTCAGTAAGTTTTTCTACTTTCTCATTCAAATCCTCCCTTTTTATTCCTTTGAATTATCTAGCGATGGCTTTAACAACATTCGAGATTTGTTTCTTTGGTTTTTGTTTATTTATTTTAACCAGTTACCGATTGCCTTGGTTGTTTCCTGAGAAAGTAGGCTCTAGGAAATTTGGGCTATGTAAAAGCCAAAAAAAAAAAAAAAAAATTTATTCTGTGTTCATTTCTTTTCCTTTTTTGGTTCTTCAATTTTTTTACTGTTGAAACAGGGAAAACAAAAAAAAAAAGTTGTACTGTTTTTTTTTTTTTTCAATTGGAAGTGCAACATGTGTTTCGACTTTTAAAATGGTTGAGTAAGGTCCAAGTTTGATAATTCATAATTAATGGGATAATCGGTGCTATATATAAAATTTCCCATATTAAATGTGGTGCCAAGTATATGTAAGTTTTGCTTTGGGATAAATGTCATAGATTTGCATGACTATAAGTTTTCTAGGAATGCTTTGTATGTTAAAAAGTGGGCTTGATTTTGATAAGAATTGTTTAGCTCTGTGTAATTACCTGTTGAATATACATGGGATATACTGCAAACAAATGTGCTTTTTCAGTGACTATATTTATAGATTGACTGGAGTTTTACAGTTTAGTCTTTTTCAAACAGTGTATTGATCTTAGTCTAATCAATGTTCACAAAATTTTTCAGTGAAAGAAAAAAAATGTTTAGCTGTCACTGGAGTATCTGTATAACGCTTATGTGTTTATAGAAAATATGGTATTGATTGTTGAGTTCTTGTTCTGTCATTATCCTTGGCTTTAATTGTCGTCTTCCTGCCATGTCTGAATCCTGTCTATAAGATCTTGTTTTTAGTATTATTGTGGTATCAAATCAGTTTTACATCATCCTATACATAAAACCTAATTCTTTACTTGTCTTCTGCCAGTGAATTGCTCCGTCCTATGGCCTTTTTTGTAATCAGCAGTTTATTCAACCTTCTTCTTATGTATGCAAACCCTAAGTTTAAACTTGCTTGTGTGCCTTAACTGCTCAACTGAAATTGCACACAGATGTATTCTGTGCACTGGGGAAATTTTGCCTTAAACTGCCACAGCAGTTTAGTCTTTATTTTGCTTTGCAATTGGATTCCTTGGTCTAAAACTTATAATTTTTAGTAAATAAAACGGCTTGAAAATTAATTGTAATGTAAGAATAGTGGCTTTTTTTAGGAGTTTATGAATCTAATAATAAGGAAGCTGTATTACTTTTCTCAAGATGTGCTTCTTTATTAACGAGAATTTCATGGTTTTATGAAAGTTTATTAAAGGATTTTGTGTGACAGTGGAATTGGACGAAGGAGTTGGGGCAGCAGACAGCTCTGTCATAGAAAAATATGGTGAATCAGGAGGAGATGAAATTTTAGAACCATATGTTGGCATGGAATTTGATTCAGAAGATACTGCCAGGAAATTCTATATGGGGTATGCCAAAAGGGTAGGATTTGTTGTTCGTATTATGCAACGTCGTCGTTCTGGGATTGATGGAAGAACGCTTGCTCGTAGACTTGGATGTAACAAGCAGGGTTTTTCTCCTAATCCTAAGGGCACAATTGGATCTGAAAAGAAGCCAAGACCAAGTGCTCGAGAAGGCTGCAAGGCGACCATCTTGGTTAAGATGGAAAATTCTGGAAAATGGGTTGTTACAAGATTTGTAAAGGATCATAATCATCCTCTGGTTGTCACTGCCAATGGGTACAGTTCAGCGGTGAGTTTCTATTTTTCCACTTCGATCTGTGAATTTGAGTGTCTTGAATCTTGTTCAACATCTTAGTTTAAATTTTAAGATTATTTAGTTTCTTGATAAGTTATTTCCACCTGCTCTTATCTATATATATGTAGAGTTAATAGTTGAAGTCAGCTCAACATCCAAGATCTATTTTTGGCAATATACTCTGTCATCTCAGCATAGATATTCAACAATTGAGATGAACGACAGGTTACCCAGTTGCCTGTAGAAAGCTTGAAGGCAATGAAAGAGCCCTGGTCGGGCTCTTTGACTATAAACGTTGTATACACAGAGTGAAAGCATATTGCCTTTTGATAGCATAAGATCTTAATATACATGACAGCAAATCATATGCAGGTTTTGTGAAACGCATTTTGTTTTGTTGGCTACTAAATGATCTGTTATCAATGTTTTTGCATTTAAAGGACCAAAAATTAAAATGAAATTGCTTCTCTTAGATTGTGGTTTAGATTGTTTATTATGAGTTCCCTTTTCATTGGCTTTTTAGCTAGTGAAATGAAATTGCTTTTTTTTTTTTTTTCTCTTTTTTTTAGAGTAAAATAAGTAATGTGAGTAGCAGTCCAGGAATAGGGACATCTAATGATTGCAAATTACTTATTTAACATCTTTATAGAGTGACTATGTAAATAAGGTGTTTGTTTGTTCCCGTTTGTAGGGTGACAAGGATAAGAAAATTGAAGAACTTGCCTTGGAATTGGAGCATCAAGAGCAATTATGTGCATCATATCGAGAGAAGCTGCTAAATTTTATGAATAATATTGAGGAGCAAACTGAAGAACTATCCTCCAAAATACAAGTTATTGTCGACAATATTAGGAAAGCGGAATCGAAAATGCTAAAAGTTTCCCACCATAGATAACCTCGGCATCCAAATTGAGTATTTCTTTACCGGTACAAGTTGTGAATAACTATTTGGGGTTTATGAGAGATCCCAATCATGTACATTACTTGTTAGAATCAGTTTCTTCAGCTCAAGATAGATGACATTTAATATTCTGTAACCAATTTCAAAATTATCATTTGATAAAATGGAAGCATCATAATCCTCGCCAGCTCCCTCATTGATTTTTATATCTTCATTTACTCTAGATTTTCCACTGTCGAGTTGATTGGCCATCCTATGATGAAATCACCAATGGAAAATGAAAATACATAGGCCGCGAGATTCTAAAAATATGCTTCTTCAACGGATTTTGTTAATTGTATCAAACAAATAGCAACATATACAAAATTTCCACTTCAAAACAAGCAATTCCCCAGAAACTATGCGAAGATCAAGCTGAGCCTCTTTACATTGATGCAATGGAGGCTTGTTTGAGTTCGCAAATGATGCACGTGAACGAAGCTAAATTTTACATTAAACACATGTAACTTCTATAATTTATACATATGCGCTCAAGTAGATACAGAGCATAGATTCTTACAGCAATTAACAGGACTACTGATTTTGTGAAAGTTTTTGAACATCACTCTCAAATTCTCTTACACTGTTAAAAATTCTTCAACTTTCCTCGATAGTTGTTCTGTTTGCTCTTCGACATTGTTCAAGAACCTAATTAGCAGCTGTCGATATAGTTCACATAATTGATCCTGGCGTTCCAGCTCCATAGCGAGTTCCTGAATCCTTCTATCCTTATTATCCTACAAAAATAAAATTCACAAACATATTAACTTAAAGATAATAAAAATCATAAATAAAAAGGGAACAGACAGATGCACACATATCTGACATACAAAGATATTTTGTCATTTGCCAGTGAGTTCAATGTATTCAGGCGAGGCAGATTCCTCAAATATTCATGACCCGCATGTAATTATACGGGAACACGAGTGTTTCAAATCGATCACATTTGTTGTTAGAGATTTCATATAAATTCTCACTACGAAGGGTTTATTATCGTTCTATTATGATCTCCTGTCACAGAATAAATCTTTGTTTCTCATACTTGCCAAATGCCGAGGATCAAAAGAGAAACGTATGAATGAAAAGGAGCTCTCTGCAACAAAATCTAATATATATATATATATATATATATATACATATATATATTTCGGTGGGTAAGAATTAAGAACTAGGATACAAAGGAAAAAGGGGAATGGAGAAGACAGTAAATTCAAGGCTCCTTGACATTTGCCACCTCGTTTGTTTTTTCGTTGAAACAAATGTATCAACAGTCCACATACCAAAGGTTAAAAAGGATTCTCGGCTGCCAAAGATAAAGGATTCTCGACGGTGTTTTCCAAATATAAGAACTTAGTTTCAATTTGAATCGGCATCATTGCCAGATGACAGACATACTACTATAGCAGTCATGAAATCCTAAGATTACCAATTTACTTCAAAAATATGAATCCTGTTTCTTAGCCAAGAGACCAAACTTCAAGTAAACCGAGAAAAAACACAAGAACAAAGCACTTTGATAGCATACAATTCTAAATGTTGGAGATTATCAACTCAAGTGATAACATCAACGAGTAGCTACTCAATTTGTGTACTGAAATAATATAAGAGAGAAGACTCGCCATAGCATTCGAGGAAAAAGAACGGGTTGAGGAAACAATCAAAGGATGTGTTTGATCTTTAACAAATCTAATAACAACCCATTTTCCAGATTTATCAAACCTGACCAACATCGTTGCTTTGCAACCTTCTCTTGAGCTAGTTCTTGGTTTTCTAACAGGTCCAAAACATCTCTAGCTTTCTCTTGTTTATTACATGAAAGTATACGGGAAAGTATTCTCTTATCAACCGCAGAACAACGGCACTGATCTATACGCATTACAAACCCAACACTTGTTGAATATTTATCGTAGAATTCCTTGGCAGATTCTTCTGATTCGAACTCCATGCCCACATATGGTTCTATAATTGGACTCCCTCCTTGTCTTTCCTCTTCTTCTTTTTCGCATGCAATTAAATCCCTCCTAGCAGAACTTTCGTCTGTTCCGGCTTCAGCTCCTAAATTCACTATAACAAACAAAAAGAAAAAAAAATCATTTTTATTGCTTATTTCAGTCAAAAAGTGCACCCTATAAAGTAAAAATAAAGCTTGAAGAACTTACTGGATTAAAAGTTAAAATAAACGACATGCTAGAAATCAGGTTGGGTGATTACAGTACACGACATATCGTCTTATTTCTACTAAAGTAACCGACCTGTGGTAAATAAAACTGCATGAGCGAACGACGGGGACTATGAGCCCAAAACTAAGAGGCCCAATAATAAAGAAGATGTGATCGGATACATCTCGCGTCCATCATGTTCATGTCACAACTGGCGCCTCTTCAATCCTAGGGTTTCTAGCTCTGCTGCTCCCAGTAAGTCCATCTACACTTGGTCTTAGCAGTATTTTTGTTTTAATTTTTAGTAATTCTATATTTGGATGTCTAGAAAACGAGCGAAAATATAATAAGATTCTAATCTCGACGGCACAGTTATTTGTTTTGCGGCTTTGATTTGATGATGGGTTGATTAATATGTTAGCGATTCTGTTTAAAGTCTTATTTAAAATTTATGTTTCACAGGAAAACTGGCTCAATAATCCATTTTTTGAACAGTTGAAAACTATATAATTCGTTTTGGCTTGAAGAAGAATATATGCTCATCTTTTTTTCGCATTTATTCAGTTTAAGGCGATTATATAAGTGTAGCGATTTTGTTCATTGGGGTTTGCAAATGTGTAACTTTGCTTTAATTATACATTGTAAGAATGTGCAATTGGATTGTAAACTTGCCTTTGTGAAGTTGGTTCTTCTTTCCTGCTTGCAGTTGTTATGGATGTACGCTATGTCTAGTATCTAATTAATGAGCATGATGGAGAGCACATCTAGTCAAGTCATTGATTCAGATGAAAGCGAAAGGTATTTGCAAGTTGCAGGCTATGATGAGCACGACTTAGCTGATGACGACCTTTCAAAAAATATTGATTTATGTACAAGTGAAGTTGCAAAGATCTTAGAACAGCCTTTTGAAAGTTTACTATCAACAAGGGATGCTGTAGAACCATATATTGGCGTGGAGTTCAAGTCAAGAGATGACGCTTGAGAATTTTATGTTACCTATGGCAGGCGGACGGGGTTTACTGTACGGATCCATCATAATCGGCACTCACGTATAAACAATATGATTATTGGTCAAGATTTTGTTTGTTTAAAAGAAGGTTTCCGTGAAAAGAAATACATGCACAGGAAAGACAGAGTTCTTCCTCCACCACCTATTACCCGAGAAGGCTGTCCAGTGATGATAAGGCTAGTTTAAGGGATGGAGACAAGTGGGTTGTCACCAAATTTATAAAAGAACACAATCACGAACTAATGTCTCCTACTAAAGTACCATGGCGAGGTTCTGCAAAAAATTTGATCAGTGAGGTAAGTTATCTTTCTCTTTTAACTTGACAGGATGTAAAATGTTTGAAACTACTTGCTAGTTGTCTATTAAATGTCTGCGGTTTTATATTTCCTCTTTCACAGGAAATGCTGTTTAAATTGGGATCAAAGATCACTGTATAAGGTTATTGTATTGTAATTTTGATATTATCAACTTATCATGTCAAGCATTTGATACCGGTTGAAGGACCCTTGCAGGTTTTGCTGACTGAGCTTGTCTATCGGACCAGAAATTTCAACCACTTTGATTGTATGTTTCTTCAGTTTCACCCACTTTTGCCCCCTACTTGATTTTGTGTTTTACAGGATGAAAAGGATCGGAGAATACGAGAACTGACCATAGAGCTAAACTATGAGAGACAGCGATGTAAACGTCGGTTTGCAGCATACCAGGAACAATTGTGGATGGTGTTGAAGTTTGTTGAGGAACATACTGATCGTCTGTCAGGAAGAGTTCAAGATACAGTGAAGAACATAAGAAAACTTGACGATGAGCAACTGGAAGATTTAGATTTCAGACATGTTTAGTTCAGTTTTCAGCCGGGTGTAAACATGTTTAAAACACTGCACTTTTTTCTTTTTTTTCTTTTTTTTTTTTTCTATTTTATAGCCCCTCAAAGCTGATTTCGTTGATTTTATCATTCATACATACTTTAGTTCATTTGTTTAATTGTATTCCATTGTCTGAGAATAACATTACATGTGCAGTTGTAATAAAGATGTTATTTAGCTCATTGATCAATTCTCGGGAAAATAATTCTGTTTCATCTACTTGAAATTTAAGGGGATGAATACATGGATTCATGGGTGGATATAATCAAAAGCTATAGCTGGAAATGACCTGAAGCAAGGTAACAGGAATAAAAGGAATCAATTTGAAATGCCCCTTAAATATTTGGTCAGATTCACAAGTAATATACCAAAGTTTTTGCCTTGACAATAAATATTACCAGCAAAGGGGAAGTAAAAAGCATGTAAACATCCGTTCCTATTGACTAGTAAATTTACTATCTCCGCTTTTTCTTTAAAAAGGAGGCAGCACGTAGAAACATCTTATCAACTTCATCAAAATTTGGTGATTCCTCATCTTTCTCCAATGATTTGGCATTTCTTGAGTCCATAGATATTTGTCGAAGGTGCTCCTCAAAATCTTCATGTTCTTCATCACTTTCAACGGGGAAATTTTCGAACTCATACAAATAAAGAGGTCTTTTGGCCTTCTCCTCAGTTTCTGTCTCAGAGTCGGTCTCGAAAATATCTGATAAATCTTCATAATCTGATGCCATAAATGAATCAGCTGTAGGATCATCTTCAGAACATTCCTTCATGATTGGAATGCCACTGGAGTCTACATTATCTAGCTCAGTGTTTCGTACATCTTCAACTGCATCCGATCTATTTTCAACTCTTCTTTCAGCCTGTGCTCGAAGCAACTCAAGTTCCTGCTCAAGTTTTGGAATATATTTCCTAACAGCACGAAGACCATCTCTGTATTTGGATTTATCCAAAGCCTGTAAGAGAAATAAAAAAAAAAAGGAACGTTCATATGAAAATTTTGAAAAATAGAATAAATGATTATGGCTTTAAACCTTATAACAAAAATGAGGACCTTTGGCATAACGGTTAACAACAGAGAACTAAATTTGATTCTATTAGTATGTGTATGTGTGTGCACACATACAAAAGTTTTCAATAGCACAAGACAATTACAAATTTTCATGTACTTAAAAATGTACTGCTAAACAACACGGCCTTTGGTTCTTCCTCAAAGAATATGTCTATGAACCTAAGAATATTCCTGTGCAATAAATTTTTAATGTCCTTGACTTCACAAGTGTTAGGAAAAAAAAAAACCTTCTTTCTCGACAGTGTGACCCTAGGCGACATTATCTCTGTTGGGGGTTGAGAATAATTCTTCCCTCTATTCATAATTATTGTATTTTCTTCATGAATATCAAGAATAATCCCGCCAGTCAATCTTGCTAGATCAGCAGCAATCTCCTTAACCTCCTCTGCTGAAAATGTCTTCACAACCACCTGCAGAGTCTGATGTTTCTTCCAGTGCAGGTGCATGTTCAGAATTACACCCTGGTACATTCCCCTTCTTCCAACTGGTACATAATTCTTGCACTTGAGACCCATCTTTAGAAAGAAGAAGTGTTCTTCTGGGGTTAATATCTCTGGATCATGGGTTGTTTCCGAAGATTCCTTAGGTTCAAGCTTTTTCAATGCTTCAACAAACCTTTCCTCTTTCTTCCGAGCCTGAAAAAGAACTAGTAGTAGTAGAATAGAAGCAGCTAAAAAGGTATGAAAACAAAAGTTCAAAACAATCAATCAGAAATTAAAAATGAAAAATAAAGAATCAACCTCATTATATGCTGTTATTTATTTCTGATCTTTCAATTCAAATTAGAGAATTGCAATTTCTTCTAACATATAACTAAAAACAAAATATGTGCTTACCTTTCTCATTTTGTACAAAAGTTTTTCTTCGGCCGTCATCCTTTCATATTCTTTCTTCTTCTTCCACCTAAAAAGCTTTAACCACCTTACAACTGCACGTTTTCCCTTGAGCTTTTTCTTCTTAACTTTAGCAACACCAGCACCATCAACAGATGTGCCCGCTTCAGAATGGTTCTTTTGTTCCACTACTTTGTCAATAGAATTCAGAGGAGGAGCTGAATGAATCCAAAGACGCCCCTCTAAAGGAAAGACTTTTAAATTACAGAGTGGTCGAAGAGTAGATTCCTGGCCAAAAGCCTTGCACATAACATCAACCAAGCAACTGCAATATGAGCTAAGAATCTTCATACAAATTCTTTTCTAATAGAATACAGATTCAATAAGAATTTGGAACTTAATGAACAAAACCAGAAGTATCATATAAGTATAAGCCGAATAAATGCAATCAAACAAATTAATTTTCTAAGAATGCAATGAAATTCGAAGATGCACACAAACACTGAGAGTGGGAAGAAAATACCTGTTTCTGTGAAGAGGGTATTTATTAGAAAAGAAGGAATTGAAAATGGAGTTAGAGAAGAGAATCTTGTGTTGATGAGATTTACGAAGAGCCATTGAAGCTGAAGAAGTCAAAACCCGTCCCACCATTTTCTCTCTTTCTCTGTCCCTGTCTCTGTATCAATTTCTTTCCTCTCCAGCCGGTCTGCGCTGTGTACGTCTCTCAAATTGGTTGAGCCCGTGTCAGTTTTACCCAGCCGGTCCCGGTCCAGCCCTATTTCTAAAAAAAACGCTAATATTTCTCCGTCGTTAAGCGAACTTTTAACGAACACCTTGTAGTCGCCCAACAATTTTCACGCAACAAAATTAATACACTGGTTATTTTTTTGAGAATGAACTTCTAAGGTAATAGCATAATAATTCCATACAACTTAATCATTTATAAAAATTAAGATTATTATTTCTGTGTTTAAAATTGGAACCATGTTTCTTCAAGATGGCTTCTTACTAGTGGACCAATGGGTGACAAAAATATTATTGTTTTGAAGGTTTAATGTCTGAGCAATTATATCCTCTCAACATTAATGCATATTCTTATATATAAATCTATTTATGCTCCTACTCAGAAATGGTACCAAAGTTTTCATAATCCTAGGGAAAATGAAGCTTTGAGCCATTAGTAGTAGCATGCTCAAATCAAAGAGTAACAACTCAAGAAAATTATAAAACAGAAGACAAAGTTTTTGCATCCCAACTTAAATTAAATTATAAATAATAATAATACTAATGAAAAATTCACCAATAAACAAGCAGAATATGAACGTTGATATGACCAAAATGAACCCACAAAAAGGGGAAATATGTGTTATTTTCTAAATGAAATGATACAATGAGTTTGCCCTGCTGCATGAAGCTCATTTCAATTAATTTCTATTTCCAAAAGCACTAAAATTAACAACTTAAAATAATCAAATCAACTCAAGGCAGAGAATCCACCAACTTTCATCATCTGCTTAAACTCATTGAAATTCACCATTCCATCTCCATCAACATCAACTATCTTTATCATTTTCTTGCAATCTTCCAAAGCTCTTCCTTGTTTCAACCCCAACGATGCCAAAACCGATCTCAATTCTTCCACTGTTATAAACCCATCTCCGTTTTGATCGAACACGTTGAAAGCTTCTCTAATGTCTTCTTCCTCGTCTCTCTCATCCATTATCGTCCGATACAAACCTCCAAACTCGTTTATATCAACATACCCATCTCCATTCACGTCGATATTTTCAATCATTTGAGTCAAATCAGCGTCCAGTATGAAGATACCCAAGTTTTGCAGCGAGTCGCTGAGCTCCTTTTTTGTGATTTCCCGTCTCCGTTTCTGTCAAACATTTGAAAAACTCGGAGAAGTTCTGTATCCATGATCACTTGGACAATCAATATCAGCGAACGCAATGACGAATAATCACAAATTACATTACATAGGAAGAAGAAGAAGCTTATGAAAGTCTATGTATATATATATATATATATATGTATACACACGATACACAAGTGTTTGATGAAATGACACAAGCGAAAGAATCTGTTGCAGAATATATGAACAAAAAGGGAATGCGCGGAGAAATTTAGGAAAGATTAACAAACACGAATCGAACGAGAATAATTGGTTATGGTTGTTGTTAATTAATAATTATCAAAGAGGGTTTTTTTTTTTTTTGGAAGTTCGTGTAAATTGCTGTTAATTTTGGCGCTAAATTTGGACGAGGACGAAGATGGAGTTGGTTTATATCATATTGGATAATTATAAGAATTATTACGGTTAATTTAGGTGATACCGGTAGTGGTAACAGAGTTAGGGAGTGGTACAAAGAGCGGCAAAGAAGCTAAAGACGTGGAGAGCTTTTAGTTGAAATGGAATTTATACACTTTTAAACAATAATTTTTGTTGTTGGCTTGGCTTATTTTGATATGTAACTAATAACTCGGCTTATTATGGCAAGGTGTACCGGTTATGGGGTTTATGTAGTATATGATTTGTATCCAAATAAGAAAACCCAAGTTTGTTATAAGCCCTATCCTAATCCAGAAACCCTAAAATTGACTTTCGCCTGTATACAATAACTACTTCTTCTTCCACCCAGACATCTCTTTTAGCTCAGTCTGCTGTTCAGTTTCAAACTGCTATGCTTCTCCGGGTTTATCATCATCTTTATATGTGCTTTCTTTGTTTGTCTCTAGTCTACTTTGGATTTTGGTAAAATATTACATGAGAAAAGAGTTTAATAAACTTGCGAAACGAAAACCATTCGGGCAATCAAATATTATTAAATTTGCTACATGGAATTCAGTAGCCAGCCTGAATCTCACCCTTGCTGATTTTTCAGCCTGGCATATATATTTTTCCCCGGGTTGGATTAATTTGTTCTTAGTTAAACCAAAGGAAAACGCACTCTGTCCCAAAACCGTTGAATGACGAATGTTTTGAGGCAATATCTAGGTTTGCGAAAGCAAAAATTCAGTGCTAAATTGACTAGACTGTTATCTCATCTCAGATCGGGCACATTTTAGACCATTGCAAAATTATATGCAGAATGTAATTTAGTTTTACCTTGTCATTTCTTCAAAACTCCTTCATTGTTTTGGTAAATTTAAACTAGACCAATTTGTAAAATGGAAACAAGATTATTATCTTCGGATTTGTTGGGAGTAAAAGGTGAAGCTCTGAAAAGGATATAATTTAATGACAAAAGACCAAGAATGTGATCGGAAAGATGAACAGTTGTGGTGTAACAGTGTAAGACCGGATTGAACATTAATTATACATTTCTAATTTGTTGAAATCCATCTTTACTGGACTAGACTGAAAAACGAATGAAATTAAGTTATAACAATGCATAACATAATCTCATCTTCACTTGTGTATTGTATGACAGTTCAGTTTATATCCATTAGAAAGGAAATTAGCATGCAATTAAGTTATGTATGATTGATTCAAGGGCATCACAATTGATCAATCTCTGCGATCAAAGTAAAAATTCATGCACAATTGGTTAACAACTCTAATAACTACGCATGTCATCTTATAGGATATAAACAATTCACAGTAACATGAAATAACTGCTAATACTGGAAAAGAGAATATAACTAAGACACTTCAAAACATAATTTAAGACTCTTGGATCTTAATAACTAATATGACAACAGGTAGGAGTTGCACTTTTGCCACCAAGCTGAACAAGACTCCTTGGCAAAGCAATCATCATCTTGATACGCAAGTAAAACAGCTCGGAACATACAGATGATGAGGAAGCTTAATGAAGGAAAAACACCAAAAAAAGACGATCTCAATTAGCAAAGGCTAATTTTAAACTGGATTAAGCTCAACCAAGCAGCTTCTCATGTTTTTCTAAAAAGTAAATCACATTTTGAGATGATGATAGTTTACAGGCACTTCAGAAGGTTCTGCCAATTTGCATGCTCTCTTCAGTCTTTATCCTCCAGAGGTAAAGTCTCACATTTACGATCAAAGTTAAAATAAAAAGATAAGGGATGTAAAATAACAATGTCAGTTCAAGGCCTCTCACTGAAACAGATAAGCAGACACAGCTGCCTATAACTCAAAAGTCAACACTCAACATAAGGTTACAATTTCCAGTTCTTCCACTGTATGTAGCTTCACTTTCATACACTTGGCTACAATTTGCATTCAGCAATGTACATTCTCCAACGAACAAGAACTACGTGATGCTAAAGCAGAGTAAACTACTTCTTCCAAATGAAAATTCTTAACATATTTGGAATAGGTTTACTAGTGCCTTTTAAGACTCAGCATTTAACAGGGAATTCTTAACTACAAGAGATTCAAGTGGAGTTTCTACTTATATATACATGCTCTGCATTGGAACTAGAAACTACTATTAAGCCTTTCACGCCAACCAGTAGAGCATACATAACCCAAGAGTTTGAAGTAATCGCAAAGAAGCAAGGTAAATCACCATCCATTCACACTATTATAGATCAAACGGCCTAAGCAGAGACTACTCGAATGAACTGAGTGCACAATTTCTACAAAATTTTCAGAAATTGGTTGCCACATTTAAACTATAACAGTTTCACAATATCTAAACTACATAATACAACATCTCCATCATCCTTAATTCGATGAAAATTTTATTTCATAATTCACAAAGATAATGAAACTAAATCAAGATAAAGTAATTAACTTCCAACAAAGTCCACATGCATAAACTTGAAAGGCAATCTCACAGAGAAGAAAGCCACATTGAACCAAAACATATGAAACTGTCCTCAAGTATCAAAAGTTCAAAACTTTCACAAATTATTAACTTCTACGCACAAAAAAAAAAAAAAAAGCCGTTTTGCCTAAAAATTACGGGATATCCCAAGGCTTGGGCTCGGGGAGGGCGACGACCATACCTTCAAGATCGCGCTCGAGCACCACCTGACAGGCGAGCCTGGAATGCTTGTTCAAAACTCGAGCACGAGAGTTTCTCCTGAGGACGTACTCTTCATCGTACGACCTAGGCGGCAGCTTATTCAACCACTCCTGGGCGATGTAGACCTCACACTCGGATGAGCATGCATCGATCTCTTCTAATCGATGAGAGGCCGAGTCGATCAGACCGCTGTTGGTCAGACCTTTAAGGAGAGTCTGACCGGATAGCCCAACGATCGGGCGTTTCTGGCCGTCGACATCGATGGCGAAGAGTTTGACGATTCTGTCGGAGACTTTGGCTGAGGAGGAGCGGAAGATAAGGGATTTGGAGAGGGGAGAGAGGGAAGGGAGGCGGTGGATTTGGGTGGAGAGTTTTTGAAGGGTGGATATGGTCATTGCCAAGACACTGTAGAGAAAATTCAATGGTTCGATCCGATGCGAGTTACTTTGATTGCGCAACTTTGGTAATGGGTTCCCTCCGGTTCGTAGTGTACGGTTAGGACAAGTGAGTTCTCCCCCATCAAATCAATTATTATTAAATTGTATATTATTTAAGGAAATGAATTATTTTTGCACCCAAAAAAAAAAAAAAAAAAACCCCACAGTTCCAAATGTAACAAATTATTAAAATTAGGCAGTAGTGCTACTAAAGTTTTATTAGCATATGGTTGATGATATAATTTTTCACATACATTATTTAAACATTTAATTAAAAGATGCAAAACCCATAAAGATGTTTCAAAGTGTATGACAAGAAGACCTGACAAACAAGCAATGGATTTGATGCAAAACTCAGAACCAAAGACAAAGGAAGCTCATAATTTTCATTCTACAATAATACTATTTCATACTTCTCTTCCAAATGCAACCATACCTTACATCAACTAGGAGAACCAAAAATATGTCCATGGAAAACCTTGGCCTATGTTCTGCTCTGCAACAATGTCTTCCTTCTAATCATGCCTTGAAACAACGCGCAAGTGTAATCAAGGGAAAAATTGTCATTGATCACAGCCCTGGGCAAGCAGGTCCTGGAAAATCAGCTTCGGTTCAGATTCATAGCTGCACACATGTCGACTCAAGTAAGTTCAATGATAGACATAACATCAAACTCGTGTTGATAACCTGCTGATATTTTCTTCTCTTTTTTGCATATGACAGAAACGGGGAGAGGGATGTTGAGTCAAAAAGCGTACCTCAAGAATGGAAGGAGCCACAAGCGCAATGGTACAAAAACCACAACCTATGACATCAAGTTCTACGTGGCGCCTGAATTTGGAATTCCAGGAGCATTTATCATAGAAAATCAACATAAGCATAAATTCTTCCTTCAATCTGCAACTCTCCGCACTATCGACAAACAGGTTATCCATTTCGATTGCAGGTCTTGGGTGTACCCTGTCAAACTGACAAAAACAAACAGGATTTTCTTCTCAAACATTGTGAGTTTTAACATCTGGTCTAAATTCTTCTCTTCTTTATAAAGAAATTTATCCCCGTAGTTCATGTTGTGCTAGAGCTATCTTCCAAGGCAAACACCAAGTGCTCTAAAGTATTTGAGGAAACAAGAGCTTATAAGCTTGAGGGGAGATGGAACTGGAGAGAGGAAGGAATGGGATCGAATCTACGACTATGATTACTACAATGATCTTGGAAATCCTGATGAAGGTCCTGAGCATGCAAGACCTGTATTAGGTGGGTCTACAAATCTCCCGTATCCTCGCAGGGGAAGAACTGGTCGCCCAAAATGCATAGCAGGTAACCATTTGCTCTCTTTATGTTTCTTTTGGCAATGATGAATTTTGTGTTTACGCCAGTCAGACAACCGATTTTTGCATTTCGGTCACTTGTTTTATACATAGATCCCTTAACTGAGAGCCGGCCAGAGATGATCAACTTGGATATATATGTTCCTCCTGATGAGAGATTTAGTCCCAAGAAACTATCTGAATTTATTGGAAATTCAATCCGGGCAACAGTACATTTCCTTATCCCTGAGGCGAAATCTTTGCTCAATCAAAAGTCCAGTTTTCAGTCATTTGATGAGATAAGGGAAATGTATTCCAGCAATAGAAGCCAAAAGGTGGAGGGATGGTTGACAGAGAAACTGCAGAAATTAGTTCCTGAACACCTTTTCAAACGAATTATACATGCAAGCAAGAGAGAAGCCATGAAGTTCCCAGAACCTCAAATTATAGCAAGTAATGAAGCCTGCAATCTTCTATTATTTTCCATTCTTCTCTATTTTCTTTAAGTTTTACAGTTTAATATGATATTTGTTAATGCTTTTTGCTCTCCTTAATGCTTTTTGTATTTTGTTCTTCAGACAATGACTTGGCTTGGAAGGAAGATGAGGAGTTTGGACGCCAAATGCTTGCTGGAACTAATCCAACCCGTATCCGCTGCTTAGAGGTTTTTACTAACCTATGCACAAAAAAGCAGATTCATCAGTTAAATATTACATGTTCATAGTGCTTCAACCATACCATGCTATTACAACCGTCATAACCAATCTAATTGATTCCTTCTTTAAATCAAATTCAAGTCTAATCAAAATATGAAGCAAAAATAATTGCCTTAAAACAATAACACATACCATGTACTCAATGTTCTGATTTTAGTACATCTTGCAGGTATTCCCACCGAAAGGGAGTTCAATAACGCTGAAACACATAGAGAACAGCCTTGATGGTCTGGATATTATCCAGGTAGACATATCTTTTCCCTTTCTTCTCATTCATTTATGAGGCTGGATGATTGCACAGTATACAAGCATCCTGCCCACTAATATAATAATCTACACTCAGCTAACTGCAGTCTCAAACTGAAATAGAGTGTATATCTTGTATAGTAATCGTCACATTCTTAAGAAATCCTAAAAATCTTACTGGCAAAATTTAACTTCCAATATACATAGCAGGCAATGAACCAGTGGAGGATATATATCTTGGATCACCACAACTATCTCATGCCATTTTTAAGCAGAATTAACACAAAGGGTGCATGTGCTTATGCATCCCGAACACTACTGTTCTTAAGAAGTGATGCGACATTAAAGCCAGTGGCAATAGAGCTCAGCTTGCCTGGCTCTTCAAGTGACGAGGTTTCCAACAGGGTTTTTCTTCCAGCAGAGGAGGGGACCGAAGCTGCACTGTGGCAGCTCGCCAAAGCTCATGTCCTGGCTAATGACTCAGCTTACCATCAACTGGTTGCCCATTGGTGAGTTAACACACTTTTGCGAACAACTGTCAGCAATATTTCGCATAATACTCCATCTATGGTGTATTTTCCAGGTTGCATACTCATGCAGTGGTTGAGCCATTCATCATTGCCACTAGAAGGCAGTTAAGCGTGATGCACCCAATCCATCGCCTATTAGATCCTCATTTCAAAGACACCATGCATATAAATGCATTGGCTCGGAGTATCCTCCTAAACTCTGGAGGAATCCTTGAGAAGATATTGCTTCCTGGTGAAATTTGTATGGAGTTGTCTTCTGAGCTCTATAAAGAGTGGAGATTTGATGAACAAGCCATCCCAATCGATCTTCTTAAAAGGTATTCATTCTAATTTGTTTCAAACTTTGTTTATTCCATTTTAACAAACAAAATTGGTCCTGTCCAACTTCTATGTGTGTTGACTTTCACATCCACATATTATAGGAAAAAAAAGAATGAAACATAGAATTTTAGTTTACTCTATAATATTATAAATTTAACACATGACAACAATGTTTCAGACGTTTGGCCCTGGAAGACACAGACAACCCAACTGGGTGTCAAATTCTCTTCCAAGACATTCCCTATGGTATAGACGGACTTGATATATGGAGTGCCATTAACAGATGGGTCAAAGACTATTGCTTGATCTTCTACGAAGATGATGATTCTGTCAAGTCTGACGAAGAAATCCAAGCGTGGTGGAAAGAAATTCGAGAAGTAGGTCATGGTGATAAGTGCAATGAGACGTGGTATGAAATGAACAATTCCAAGAACCTAATACAAGCTCTAACAACTCTCGTGTGGATTACATCAGCACTTCATGCATCAGTTAACTTCGGGCAGTATGCATATGCTGGTTACCCTCCAAATCGTCCCACACTATGTCGAAAGTTCATTCCAGAGGAAGGGACAAAAGAATTTGGTGAGTTCCTAAATGACCCAGACAAATACTATTTTAAAATGTTACCTGAAAGATTCGAGATGACACTCGGTATAGCATTAGTAGAAGTCCTTTCGCGGCACACATCTGATGAAATGTACTTGGGTGAGAGGCCATCATCAGACTGGACAGACAACGAGGAAGTTCTACAAAAATTTCAAGAGTTCAATAACAAGCTGAAAGACATAGGGCAAAAAATCATGGAGAGGAACACAAATCCAAGTCTGAAGAACAGATGGGGACCTGCAACGATACCATACGAACTTCTGAACCCTGACACATCAAATGTGAGATACAGAGGAGGCATTAATGCAAAAGGCATTCCCAACAGCATATCCATTTAATACACTTTCCTCCAGTGTGTATAGCTACTTATACAATATTGTGTAAACTCCGGAAGAAAATAGTTGGAAAACTCTACGTGCTTCTGTGTAATATCCAATTCTTCTTATTTTTTTAAATTCAATGAATAGTTGTTATGTAAAAGAGTTACTGGTAGTTCCACAATTACACTGATGGTAAAATATTTGTATAAATATAGAGTCTACAATAAAATTCGAATTATACAACGGGAAGAATCTAAACACCTAATACCTGCTCCATTGCCATCACCAACAACGCGCAATGATAAAATATTCGACTCCCACCTCAGTCTAATCAATATCACTAAAATTTTAATGATCAAACACTTGAAAATAGGATTCCAAGTGGCAAAATTGCAAATACAATCCCATTGCTGGAACAATGCTGTGACCTTGAAGGTTGAAATTGTTCTCACTATAACAAATTCTGATACAAGGAGCTAAGAAATGTTGAAGAAAGCAAATATATGAATTTTCCTTAATTTCTCTTGGCCTGCTGACATTTTATCATCAACATCGACCTTGAACAGAAACTGGAGCACTGTCAACCTTTAAACGATTTTGCAACACCATATCAGCAACCATTTCAGCAGTTCCCAAGGCCTGAAAAATGGCACCAAAATTGTGAATGAATTTGAAATTCTGGAGGAAAACTGCTACTTATCAAATTGGAGATAAAAAAAATAAAAAGTCACTGTCCACTATTATTTCTAACTATACAAAAATGCATAAATTAACCACCCATGTCCATACTGGTATAAATCACTTAAGGATAAATAAAAAATTATTCTTCAGCATAGAAAGAGGACACAAGTAATACAATGGAAAGTCCGCTGCCCTCATGCCCAGTAGCAAGGAACAGATTTGACAGACCCGGAACAGGTCCAATTACTGGCTTCCATCAGGCACTGAAACCAGAAATTTTGCAATGATTCAAATTTGCCAACAATATAGGAAATTAATTTCACATAAAAAGTGTCAAATGAGATGGACTTACTGTAAGGATGCAGTACTATCTCACTTTTCTGTTTTTAGTGAAATCTGTGAGACACAGTCTCTTAATATGGGAAAGAACTTTGCAGCACGTCCATATACGATCAATGATCGATTCATCCACTACTGTGTTGAATGCAGAAAATTGACAGCTCCCAGCCGTAAAGACAGATGATAAATAGAAGGAAAGATGAGCACGTGGAACAGCTATAAACGATGACCTACAGACAATTAGTACAGTGAAAAATGAAAAGATACAGACTTCAGATATCCTCTTAAATATTATGGGAAAGAAAGCTTAGAAACTTCATCAACAACTAATAATTGACACTTGATTTTACTAGTTAGACTAACATATATGAAAACCAAAGGTCACAGAATTTCACCAATAGACGGTGGGGGAAGTTCCTTTGCCAATGCTAAAGAACTGAGCTATATAATATGGCATTGAAGCCAACAGGGGATGCACAAAACGAATTGCTACTGATTAAAAGTAAAACACATGATCATTGCCCTTAAAATTAAATAACCCAACGCTGACGACAAATTTGTCTTTCTACAAAAAATTGAGAAAGAACAAAACAGCAGTTCTGCAAAACTGAGAGGAGAAAAACAAAATCTTACCAAGAACAAGGTTTCCTGCCACGTCTGTAGTGGCTGTCATTGAAGTAGACAAAATTTGCCCATGATTGACCAGTCCTGGGTGTAGAGACCCACATAACCCATCTGCATCGAACCATGATTCAATTTAAGGGAATTGAAATCCTCCAGCACAAGCAAGTGACCATGTAAGAAGTCGAATTCAAGGAAGGCCTCACATACCCAAAAAGGGGAGGAAAAAATCAAAGATCTTTTTCTTTCTTTTTTGATAGGAAAGAATCAAGAATGTTGATCACTCGTTCAAAAGGAAGGATACATGAACATTGTAAATAAGTTTCATGTGAAGACCCAAGCTAAAAAATCATCCATGAAAGATGATCCAGTAGGAAAGATGGCTTGATAAAGTTTGTAAAGACTAAAGACAACATGACAACATATAAATGGCAAACAAATTAGGATTCCAACCTTTCGAGGCTTTACGGGGACATCCAATACAATATGCTTTTCGCTACATAGGTCGTGCATCAAGGAACCACTCCAACAACCAGCTGCAACTACAATGACCTTCTTACTATATAACGTATTCTTGGAAGTCTGAACACCTTCAACCTCACCTCTGAAAATGGATGCGTAACATAGCTCCTTAGTTTCAGCAAAAGTTTCAGTGTGGCAGAAAAAGAATGACGACAAACCTTAACAAACATGTGAAAGGGTCGTGATAGAACTCTGCATATCTGCCTTTTGATGCAAAATCTGTTAACCTACATAACAATCATAACTAAAATAAGTACGCCAAACATGGGTGACAAGAAATTTAATACAGTATAAAGATCAAGCAAAATACTGTTAACAAGTAACAGATCTTTCAAAAGTCGAAAATAACAAGAGACCTTTTCAATATATGCAACAGTACACAGAGCATCCAATTGGCTGTCGTCAGATACAAAAGCAGCCCCGCTGTGTTTGCCAACCATTAGTATAGATTCCTCTAGAAGTATATCACTGCTAGACAAGTATTCTGCTCTCAAACCAGCTTCTGATAGTAGCTTCACGCTCTCTTTTAACATGACCAACTCTTCAAGGGTTCGACCAATTAACAAGCTTCCTGTAAATTAGAATACGATTCAATAATTATCACCATATGGAGAAAGACTATAAAATTCTTTTAGAAAATCTGGTAGCCTAATATATGTAGATTAACTTGCAAATTTGTGCAAACCAAAAAATGCAATATCACTGACCCTCAAACCAATTTAACGGAGTGGTAATACTTTTAATTAGACATTGCTTTTTACAAAGGAAATGATTATCAGAAACCATGACAGCTATTTCATCACAAACCATAAGGATTAAATACCTGTCTTTTTCCAACCCAATACTTGAAGAGGGCTCAAGCCTTGGTCACTTATCTGCTGTGCCCACAGCTCTCACAATTTATGGCTTCTCATTGTCAGGTCCCATGCGTCACTCCCAGGTGTCTTGTGTATCATCCATATGTAGCCCTGTCCTAGAAATTAAAATCAAACACAGTTCAGGAACAGAGAAATGGTAATTATACGCTTAGAACTGCTCAGCAAAACAAAAAAAAGTTTTCTACTTTGCCAACCAAAAAAAAAACATGCAAAATGCGTTCAGACGTGGTATGTCTTGCAGTTTTGAGAGCTTAGTCGTAACTTTCACTTCTCGCAAATTGCGAAAAAGAGAGCATCGTAATTTAAAGAGAGATTTACCTGCACTGGTTGCAACAGAACAAGGTACGGCTTTGTCAACCACAGCAACCGACAAACCCAAACCGACAACTGTCGGGCGATAGTCAACCCGATGATATCGGCACCGATTATCACAACATCGAACGTATGAGAAGATGCAGTGATTGGATTCAGACCAGAATATTTAGCCGGTCCGATTCCGGTTGGGGTTGGGTTTTTCTTGTCCTAAAGTAAAAGTGGTTTTTTTTTTTTTTTTTGCCGAGAAAACTTGATTTGAATGTGGAAGCAGTAGAATCAGTACAAGATCGCCTCTGTGAACGTGAAACGGCGACTGTTTCTTTTAAAGGAGTAGAATTTGTTGATTGATGACACTGACATTGAAGACATTTTAGAGCTGCAACTGTTTCTATTAACTTCAGTGAGCTCACTGGAAGTGGACAGGAACACAGCCTGCGACTACATATATAAATAAATAAACACATAGATTTAAAATTTTCCCACTTCATTAAAAAGAAGGTTAATTTGAAATTAAGATTTAACTGAGTTTAATTACAATGTATTGGTAACAATGAAAATTGATAATAATACAAAAATGACAAATCTTGGAAGAGTTCCATTTTATAACATCAGAGTTCATCCAAGTTAATCATTAATTCGTTTAACCAATATATCTCTGATGGTTTTGTTTCAGAATCAGTTTCTGAAACACAATCAGGGCCAGACAAGGCTTTGTCCAAGGCATCTGCTAATACTGAATCCCAAAAACCGGAGCTGCAAACTCTTTTGTAGGCCTCATAACCCGCCGCTTTTACGCCTTCTGAAGCCATTTCTCGTAAAGGCCCAGAAATCTCTTTGTTGTTCATGACGTTTAGAAATGTTTCAGACAATCCAGCTTGCCAAAACACCACGATGGCACAGCTTTTATCCACCAATCGGACATCGAATGCTTCTGTAAAAATTTCAGGGGCCCCTTGGAGCTGGCTCTTCAGCATTCCAGCAGATATTCTGTTCCGAAATCCCCACAAGAAAACCACATCCTCGCAACTTACTTTTCTTGTGTTGTTGGTCCAAACTCTTATGTCCTCGTCAGCTGGTTCTTGAGGGCTTCTGGGTAAAATGTTGAAGATGTTTGCATGGCCGTGAATAGCTGATGCAAGATGATGGTCACCAGATTGAATTGCAGCGGGAGTGATTTTCAGTATGGAGCATAGCTTCCCAAACAAATGACATATTTTAACGACATTATGCCCATGAATCATGTCTTCATTTTCAGTAGCTGCAAATTCCGGGTACAACACAGAAAAAATCAGGTCACTTAATAACATATGGTTTCCCCGATCACACTATAAACAACTGAACCTCAGTCCAATGAAAAATCCACGAGATGCAAGCATGATTCCATGTGCATGAGTGACTATGTGCCTAATAAAAATGCTGACAGACTGACCTTCTTGTGGAATTTCCATATCAATGGGAGCAAAAAACCTATTTTTTAAGTAGGATATGGTAGCAGATATATTGGTCATTTTTCTCACAGGACCAATATCCTTCACCAGATAGTTGACATCAAGTACATGGGGTAAAGCCAGGTGCAAAGAACTGATAAACTCGTCCATGTTAGGAGGTAGAGGAGCTAGAAATTTTGAATGGATAAATGTAAAATCTGCAAGGAGCAAAAACGAGAATCAAATCTCGAATATAAAGAAAAGACAAGTCAAAGGTGCTATAATCTAAATGACAGGTTTTTCATTTATATAGATATACACCATTAAGGGAATTGTGGGAGACAATAGGTTTCTGTGAAGCAGAGATCAAATCGATCACCTCTCGAAATCCACGAACTCTCCTATTTTGTTCAACTTCGAGAGTTTGAAGTTCCCTCTGTCAATCAAAACCATTATTAAACAAAATGGACAACAGCAGACAGTCATTGTCACCAACGACTAGTTTACCTTAAAAAGATCCCTGTCCTCTTCTGAACTTGTCAACACAACACGAACTGCCTGGGTTCCTCCACCCTTTGCAGGGATTATTAGAGGAACAAGATCATCGGAAAAGTCTTCCAACATCTGTAGCCAAACCAGATAAATTACAAGATATCATCTCACACAGAAAAATTGATCTGATTTATTTATCTCAGCTTGAAAAAAATGGAAAGGCATTTGCATCATCAAAAATTCAAAGATCATAAACTTTAATTTGTTCAATCTACCTTTAGTACTAGCTGAACTTGACGTTCACTGCAAATGTCTATAGTCATGCATGGTCTGGATCCAAACTGTTCACTTCCTAAGACAATTTTTCTGAGGGATCTCACCAGAGCTTCTGCAAATGACAAGTCAGCACTATAAAATAGAATGCAAGAAAAGACATATAACAACTAAAAGTTTGCAACAATGCATATTTTACCATCTATCGTTGTGCTCGACTCTGTACATGCATTTTTCCAATGCTTAACTCGTGACCTAATCCTTTCTATGAAAACTGTATCAGCAACACTAAGAGCAGAGGCAGAAGAAGATTTTGTCACATGATCAACAGCTATTGGATTCCCCATTCGAACTCTTGCAGCAGACTCTTGCGCTTTTGATAAGTATGATAAGCCTATTAATAGAAAAAGATCCATTTTTATTTTATTTTGAAGTAAAGAATTGTTCAAAACCAACAAGAGACACTGAGATAGTACCATCATTAATCGTGCAGAAAAAAAAAAATACAAGCGCATCATGTCTAATCACTGATTTATATGTTATTGTGTTTATATCATATTTACCATTCTTTATGAAAATCAAGTACCAAAAAGAAGTTTATAGCTGCATACTTATGAATTAAGGCATTATGTGCAAATTTCTTGGGAATGAAATTGATCCAAAGAGAGACATACTGAAGAATACATTCTAAAGCCCTTACTTTTTCTACATTAATCATTAAAACTATAAGAAAAATCAGCTACTTTCTTAATAAAAGCAAAAAGCGTCATACATTCAAAGCAAAAAAATCCGCTATTAAAAGCATAGTGGAAATGTTGACGAAGTTCTAACAACACTCTCAAAGGGATTACCATCATATATGCAGGCGTTAAAATCAAAACCCTCTTTAGCCATGGAAGTCAAATACGATGTTTGACATGTAAAACTGTAAGAAGGCATCCCAATCTTCAGTTCATCCCTCGGAAACAAATGAAAATTATACCTGAATCCCAATACCACAAACAAACAAATGAATAAATGAACTCATTCTATATTAAAACAATAACAAGGGTGATAAAATACTCACGGGTAAGCAATCACTTTAGAAGCTTGAAGCTTGAAAGGGCAGATAGCAAACTGAAGTATCTGGAACCGTTCAGCGGCATACTTGGCTTTAAGATAAGCGGTTTCGAGCGTGTCAAAGGGAGAAACACGGTGCCACGGCGAGGAGAAGGAGCCGGTGGTCTGTAAAGACACGGCTACGAAGTCTGAGCTGGAGATGTGGTTCTGAATTTCTGAAAGAGAGTCGTTGAAGTTTGTTTTCGTAACTTGCTTTATGGGCCACTTGCGGTGGTTTTGGTGGCAGGTTTGGGTGCAGAAGAAGCGTATTAACAGCGGAGGCTTAAGCTTCGGCAACATTTCTGTCGCAGAGAGTGTGCGAGCACAATCCGAGAATTGTTAACTGGAGTTGCTTTTAAATGTACATTAGAAGGTGTATTGGCTGGGCTGCACATCTGAGCCGCACTTGATTGAAGGTTCGCACAGTGTTTCATTAGGTTAGGCTATTGATTAGTGGTGACTAGTTAGGGACCTATGTGTTACAAATGAATAAATTATGCTTTGTTTATGGAAAAGTAAACAATTAGAGACCTAAATATAATTATCCCATAACAAAATGAGGTTATCCAATATGACTGTGAAGGCAAATTTTGAGAAGCAATGAACCATGTAATGGATACATACATATATATATATATCTATATATAATATACTTGCGTTGGATAAGGCTGTGTGATAATAAATCAAAAAAGATGTTGTGACAGTAAATTTTTTCATTGAATTATTGTATCATCATATAATTTATTGATTATGTCTTTCATATTCTTTCGTACATGAATATTGATGAACCAAAAGTATCGGTGAGAGCATTAGCAAGAGTCTCTTTCAGTCTTTCTTAATCAAGCATATGCACCAAAGATCACAGTTTATATAAATATATATATCCCTTTCATATCGGTTTTCCAGCCAGAAAACGGCTATAGAAATCAAATGCCTCCAGCGGCTTGTATTCCGGTACAGTATGTCCAGCTCCCTGCACGAACACCAAGTAATTAAAAGGAAAACAATGATCAATAATGCAAGTTAAAAGTAATAGAAAAAACATTGTAACTGATAGTAGAAGCAAAGCATTTGAAAGAATACCTTTATGGTTAAAAAGGTGAGGTTGTTTTCATATCCTTGAGTATATCTGCAACCAACAAGATGAATCAATGATTGATGAATATTGCACAGAAAAATTTTGTCAGAATTCAGAAGAGTCGTGAATACAGATTTTTTTATAGATGAAATATTAGATAGAGAACTGAAGAAATTACCCAGCAACTTGTCCATTGGAAGTCCAAGGCCTCCATTTATCTACAATCTTATATCCAACTGATCTTGTCCATGCTTCACTTCCAGTGAAAGGAACACACATATCATGATCCCCGCTGCCAGAAAAGTTGGCAGAAAATATACACATCAGTTAAATGCAAATAATTAGAAACCATCAAGGTTTTGCGCAAGCACGAAAGTAGCGTTGGAGATCTACCTGAATATGAGTGCTCGATATCCCCTGGTTGTGAGGTTCTTGTGGTATTTGATCATGCTTCCAGCATCATGGTAAAATTCAATATTGTCTGTACATAATTCCCAACTTCCCACAATGCTTTCCTATAACGTCACAAGATCATAAACTAAGAGCTCTCAAAATTTGGCACTGACAAATCAAATTAAGATCACTAACCTCTTTGGCATGAATTGCTTTCCTAACGGCTGGATCATTGAGCCATGAATTTGCAACTTCATCATCCTGCAGGGTTATTAATTGTTTTCAGCATAAAATTTTCAATAATTCTAGCCCAGAATAAAAATCTTGCAAGGTCCTATGTATCAATAAGACATGCTAAAAACAAATAATCTACAGCATATGAACGACTTGTTTCTTTCACTCAACAGGAAGAACCAGAAAATGAACAGAGAAAAATCTGTTTTTCTGTTGAACTTGAATATGCTTAACCTTTTGAGGGAATTATACTAACATCATCTTCATGATTAACCAAATGAGGCCGTAGGAAATCATTACTGGAAGAAGAAGGCATGAAAACGTTTCAAGGATTATAATTCAAGTGACTTACAGTACATGGAACAGACACGCTATTGAGGAGCTGCGGCCAAGTTGGAACAATTCCATCTCTAACAGGAGCTCTAAAGGGCCAGGCGCGACCAAACATCCTTTTCCTCACAGGAAGAGGCCTATCAGTCTCACCCAACTGCCGGAAGCTGGATGGTAACCTAATATTAATAGCTGTACTCTCCCATGTCTCCGCACCATGATAGCATGGTTCTAGAATGTCATACATGTTTAAACCTGCTATATTCTGAAATGGTGAAAATTATTAAGAATAAGTGAAGAAGTAGATAATTCATATTATTACTTAAATCATCATAGACAAACAGTCACACTACCTTGTTAACTTCAGAAAGCTTACTGTCACAAGCATCACTGAGTTGATTATAGAAATTTCCTCTGCACTCATTTTGCACCTCCTACAGTATGTAAGCTGAATCATCACTGTAATGTTTTTGACAAAGTTTTGGAACTAAGCGAGATTTAAAACTCATACTCAACACCAAATTCATATCTAATAAAATCCAAGAAGAAATCTTAAGGTTTCAAAAAGAAAAATCTCCATCTAAAGCTCCACCTACCTCAAATAGGTCATCTGATATCAAGCCCATCCCATGTGCAAATGGAACAAGAGCGTTCCCGTCAAACACTTCATCTGTAACTCCATTACCCACCAGATATCCCTGTATACAATTATCAGAATTGCAGCCATGAATTTTAACTTCAACAAAAGAAATTTTTACAGAGGCATACCTTGAAGTTGAGAATTGGCTTTGCACCAGCATCAATTCCTATATAAGCAATAAATAGATAATACAGAGTAGCAGCTAAGATTAAAACCCAACACAGAGAATTCAAAAAATGAGGATTTACCTTTCACCACTTCATAAGCAAGAGTTGGCACATATACTCCAGCATATGACTCTCCAGCAATAAAAAATGGGTTGGAAAGGAACTCTGGGTATAGTTCAAACCACTAATTGAACAAACACAGTTTGTTAACATATAAATATCTTACAAATAAAGAAAAACATGTGCAAATTCTGTCAACATACCACACTTGTTTTCCCTATTTCTTCTAGTTTACCTTGAGGAGAAATGCATGTGTATCAGTGGCAGTCTTCAAGTCCCCAGTGATGTAATCAGTTTGGTTTTTTGAATAAGAAAATCCAACTCCAGCTGGGGAATCTAAATATATAATGCTGGAGATCTGAAATTCAAGAAAAGTCATGAACAAGCTGATTTTACACATGAAAAAAGGTTAAACAAGATGCAAGTCAAGTTATGAGTCATATTCATTCATGCATTGAAAGAACATAGAAAAAACCAATATTTGGCATAAACAAAAGCGACTGAATAAGAATGTAAACCTTGGACCAGCTGTATGGATTCAGATGCAAATTGGGCAGACTTCCCTTTGTCTTTGGTGCTTCAAAATTGAATGGCCCTGCAATATATAAAAAAAGCAGTCTTTCATAAATTTAACCAATCCAAGAAAAAAACTCCTACAAAACGAAACTACGTGCTGCCTGGAAAAGAAGACCAATAAAAAGGCAAAAACGGAAAGTATTTTATCTTTTCGTACATTTGATCCCACAAAGGTACATCATGTGAAATTATATAGAATTGACATAATTTCGGATAAACGCAAAATAACCAGATATTTTCCAACTAAGCAGCAACCCAAGATAAATTCTTTTGGAATAAAACAGAAAGAAAACATATGCAGTATCTAATTGGATCAATACCGTGCTCATAAACAAAACCATCAAAGCTAGAACATCCTGGTCCACCATTGAGCCACAGAACCACAGGATCCTTGGACGGATTCCCTTGGGATACAACAAAGTAGTAAAAGAGATTCCTCCCATGATTTTCATCAATAGTCACATACCTTCAAAATCCCACCAAAATTAAGCATCAAAACAGAATCTATAATCGAGCTTTGATCAATACTCTGTAACTTAGAAACCGTTGACATACCCAGAATAGTGTTTGGAAGGGAAAGTGTCCGAGAAGCCAGGAATCTGAGTGATGAGAGCAGTTTCAGGAGCTGAGTGAGTAAGCACTGCAAAGCTCAAGAACAAGTAATAAACTAGTATCTTGTGCAGGATAAGACTAGTTTTAGCCATTGAACAGTTCTTTGAGGGGACTTCGTAACTATTTGGTGATCTGTAGCTGCATTTTCATTTATATAGTGGGTTGAAAGCATGCAAGTTGTTAAAAATAAAAAATAAAATAGAAAAAGAAAAGAAAAAAGAAAAACTCTTGCTTACAAGCCAAGACTGAGACAGAGACAGAAATAGAACACAGAACAAGACCGTAGAACACGTTACTGTTGGAAAATAAAGGAAGAGTTTGGTCAACTATAAGGTTACTGTGAAGTAACTGTGATGACCAATCACAGAGTGACACGTGTAAAACTGAATTTTTAAGTCTTTTGTAAGACAGTGAGATTGTTACTGAGCTGTAATAATCGGTAAGATTAGGAGAATTAAATTGTTGAAGGAAGATGTAAAGCGGAAACGTGTGTGTGTTTTGATTGGTCTTGTAATGTTTACTTGGTTGTAAAACTATCATATCGTCGTCTTCGTTATCGTAATTTTCTTTTTTCTGTTAGTGTTTTTTATGTGTTTGATAAAAGTCGAGGGGCAGACCGAGGCGAATTGCGCTTGTATGGCTGTTATCCAAGAAACAGAGCGACGACTGGTTGTGGAGGAGGGAAACGTGTCTCTCGTGGCAAAAAGAAACATCCGTTTTTACGTTAATTGGAGGATTTTTCTGAAATTTTGAAATTCTTTATGGATTTTTTTTATGTATATTGGGAATTGTCATACATGTCTTGAAGTACACGAAGGATTTGAGTATGGCCGAAATCATTCTATTTTAAGTTTCTTGGGAGACGCTGCTTCTCCCACCACCGAAAAAGTTGCAAGCTTTTCGCCAATCCCATTCGTAGTTTTACTTCACAGACACAGTATAATTGCATTGGCTTTTAAGCTAAGTTGCAAACTACTAAATGTTCAGACAAAGAAGTTTTACTAATATCAGCAATATTGACAGAATAACTCCAAACAACAGAGTATTTACCATAGGTGAATTACACTTTTTTGTCAACATCAATTCAGCTAAAATTTGTATTTTAGGCTTGGATTTAGCTTTACCCATTCAGAATATTTGAGCCTGACGTTGATTGAGAACATTCCATACGACGAAAACAACGGCTTGACACAGACACAAATTGACATTTAACAAACAAGCTAACTTGTAATTATAGCATTGCTTTAGGTAATTCCCAACTTGGGAAAATTTCATATCGCTGTATTTATCCTTGAAACTAAATAACTAATAAAGTATATAATGACAAAATTCACACACCATCAAAACTAAAGATTCAGGAAAGCAAGTGATACAGTTACATTATAATAATGATACATGTTACAGTTGCAGTGATACAAGTCTTTTATCCAACAAAATTGTACACTACTTTCAGTCAATGAATTCCTTCCCTGTGGAAAGAAATTGAACCGTTAAGGTCTTTAATTTGCTACTCAGAAATATAGTCCCGGTTTAGTTGAACTGGATTATATATTGTAATGCTTGTTATAGTTCATTCCAAAATTGTTTACCTGATTAAATAACCAAAGATGGCTATGACACATGCAACTAGAAGAGTTCGACTTGCATCGAAAACTGATGGTGCGCCAGAAAAGTTAACTCTCTGAGCTTGGTCTCTCCAGAAGGGAAAAGAAACAAAGATCAGCAAAGGAGCAAGGAATGTGGGAAGTTAAAGAATTCTTTTTCTCCAACCATTCAATTGTTGCTTCCACCAAAATATTTGAACAAAAAAAACATGCAAAGTTCATTGTTTGAAACAACAAAGAAGTTGTAGTTATGGCCACTTACTTTTGTAAAGATGAAAGCAGACCACAGTATATGGCATTGTCAGGCAAGGTTGGTGCAGATTTGTCACTCTCTGGATTTACAACGTTCACGTAAACTTCTTGGCCCAGATACCATGAATTGAGATTCTCGGTACGAAGGTTCCAAATGCCAGCATTGTCAAGATAAACTAATATAGCTGTCCAAGCTCCAGGAAAGACCTGCAATCACGTGAGAAATAAGAAGTCTTTCATTGTCGAACTAATTGTCTAAACATAGAAAAT